>JBCEWC010006311.1:0-23255 GCA_038996855.1 Solanum aculeatissimum
TGTTATTATAAATATTATTAAAAATTATGTTAATATACATGAATATAAAAATAGTGTATAAAGAGAATTTAAAGGGGTGGTATTTTTGGATTTTTACATACTTTATCCCAGGATAAGTTATCCTGGCATTATTATTCCATCCTCAAGGAGGGATAACTTATCCCAGTACTAATTGTTAATCCTCGGATAAGTTATCCCAACCTTTACAACCAAACAATGAATTGAGGACCACTTTAAAATTATTCCGGGATTAACCTTCCTTATCCATCATACCAAACGACCTCTTAGAGTTTCCCTTTATATTGCAAAAATTGTAATTTTAAAGAAGTACTTGCTCATCCTAGTTTGTAAAAGAGAGATTAATTTTTTCCCTGGCAGATGTAAGCCCTGGTAAGTGAAATTACAAGTAATTGTTGGACTGCAATATCAGCTTCTATTTTCGTGCAGTGAGCAGAATCCTGCTGATAGAAATTTTGACACTTCAAGGCAACACAAATTCTTCAAAGCGGAAAATTAAGACTACATTTTCTTGTATAGCTGCTGCAACAGAATATATATTTGTCAATTTAACGCAACACTGCCTCTTCCGTACGTCCAATCGAGCAAGTTCTGATTCATTGAATTTTTTAAAGTCTTCTCTTTTATATTGCAAGTACTAATTTTTGTTTGGATAGAGATGCGCCAGTGATGGGTACATGTGTAAGTTATGATTCATCGAATTTTCTTGAAGTCTCTCTTTTATATTGCAAGTAATATTTTTTTGGATAGAGATGCATATATTGTCCATGGACATATGCACCTTACTAATTGTTAATCTTGATGCCAAGGACTAATTGGCTTAAAGCAGGACCCAGTAACTGAACCTGAGATACAGCATGTGGCATATGCTAGACAACACTGACGGGTTCAGTAGCCTCACCCGGTCCCTCAAGTAAGATATGGCTGCTAAGTCCAAGGTCACAAGGTGTATGTTCGGAAGCTCTAAGCTATCAGTGGTCTGAAACCACCAAGATACCACCAATTATTCTTTAAGAATGTATGCTTTTGACTATGTTTTGCAAATCGATAAACACAAAGGACATATGACCTAGTACAGGAGATCTTATAGAGTTTTAACATTTTCAAGGTAATCACGGAAAAGAAAAGGGTACTAGATGATGTGTACAAGGAAATCTAAAAATGTAAATGCTTACTCTTGTGAAGCAACGTTCAACTACAGATGCAGATATTTCAGCACCAAATCCACCTGTCACAGGAGCTTCATGACTAACCTACAAACAAGAAAAATTACAGTAATTTATTTAGGATGAAGTCACCCTCTTCAATTCCATAAGGTAAAATACACACCAGCAGCCTTCCTGTCTTTTTGACGGAGGCCTCTACCGTTTCCTTGTCCCACGGTATTAAAGTTTTAAGGTCTATCAGCTCACAAGAGATCCCCTCCTGCAGAATATGCATATTCACAAGCTGATGAGTAATCCAAGTTTTTGCATAAGAACTACAGCTGAAAAATTAATTGATACACAAATTTTGCCAAGCCTCAGAGAGAAGTTTGAGAATGCAGAATCCGAAACTTTAGTTCTCAGTGACATGAACCACAAAATGAGTATATACAGGTAAAAAAGACTAATGATATAACAAGACTAATAGAAAATTTTATTCAGGGAAATGGAATATAACAGATCTTTTAGCAGTGAGTATCCACCTTTGCAGCTTCTACGCATGCCTGCTCCATAATAGATAGCTGAGCTCCCCAACCAACTAATGTGATATCAGTACCCTCCCTGAGAACCTGCACTTAGGCATGCACTTCAGTTTCAAATTCATGAAAAAATACGAAAAGCTGAAGTATCATACCTCCGCTTCAGATAAAGGCAACATATAATCATCTTCAGGAACTTCTTCAATAGCCATCCGGTAAAGCAACTGAGATTCATCCAGAAAGTAGTGAGTTACAGTTTCAATGATCTGGCAGAATGCACTAGCAGGAACAAGGCAAAAAGAGATCACCTTTGGTTCAAAAAAGACGACTGGATTTGGGTCACGTATGCTTGACAGCAGCAATCCTTTTGCTTGCTGTGGACTGCGTGGGATGACCACCTAACAGATATTTGCACATGAAATCATCAAAGGTATGCATGGATTCCTATGAGGGAAAAAGAAAGGCATCTGATTTCTAGAGAAAATATACAAAGAACTTCAGGGAAAGAAGGTAGAAATAATTTTGTTCCATAATACCTTTAAGAGGAGAAACTATGAGCAGAAAGGTGAAAGGGAGGGGGAAGGAAAAGAGTGCATGAAAGCCAGTAAAGGAGTCTTGGTGCTTGACTTACAATCAAGAAAGGGAAATACACTACCATGAAAAAAATTATATTTAAGAGTCAAACCAATGCCCAATATGGTGATGTCTCACAGAACAGAAAAACATGATTTATGTTTTTGTATTTGGAAAATAGCAAATTTTCTCATTTCTGGAAAGGAACTATACATACAAATGTTAAATGTCTGTCTTGTAGAGATAGGTAACTCCATATGCTTTAACATATGTAGCATCCTATATGAACTTCATCGCTGGAATCAACCCCACATAGAGAAGGAACACCGTAAATTGGCTGTCAGCTAAAGCTAATTAATTAGTGATGTATTGTCACAACATTAAGTGCGACAGGATGTTCCTTCTGGGCACATGTTACAACAGCCCCTTGGGTATGATGAAAAATAAGGAAGGTGTTCCATCACATTGCCATCTGGATGTAAGGAAGTATAAGCACAAATTTCCAAATCATGAACGAGTATGGGTAAAGAATTTAGATCCACTACATCGGCAAGTGGTGTCATGTTGAATAAGAAAGGGTTCCTGGAAACAGTGGAAATAGGTTCATTGACAGGTAAGACGGTGAAATTAGTGAATACCTTGATAAAAGAGGAGAGTTGCTATTACGTCTTTACAAAAGACTCTGTATCAATAAGGGCTTGAGCGATTGACAACACACTTTACAAATTACAGTATTGTGAGATAGAAAATAATAAAAGTAGAAGTTAACTGTAAAGGTGTCGGAGATTGGTGATATGATTATTTCATTAATACTAGTACAGGAAATGAATCATTCACCATGTTAGTTCCTATGCTCATTAAAAGTGGAAGCGAAACTAATTTTGGGCGGGTATGGATACCTTGGTCCAAGGACACTCGAAGGACCAACAAATCCTTAATGAGGGAAATCTGAATGAAGTCGATGAACACATGGATAGACACAGACAGACAGTGATGATTTCGACCAAATACATGAGGATGTTGTTATGGTAATAAGAATAAAGGGACGGCTACTTTAGAGTTGGTCTTAACTTCTGAATTTAATTTTAGCTAATATTTCCTTTAGAAAAGATAAATCATACTTGATAACGTTTCAAAGAGGCCCACAGGGCGTTAGTCTAATGGTAAGAGAACGTGTGATGTGCGCATTAGGCACACTTACGGGTTTGAACTATGCCTCAGACAAAATTCTAGCATTTGAGTGGAGAAAGGTAAAGGGGATGGGCCCATCACCCACCGATTTTTGAGCAGTGTGCTACTGATTCTGTAGAATTTCTCAGTTATCAAAGTGGATGAAACAACAACCAAATAGAGTTCATCCTTCCCAGATGAAGTAAGAGTGCAACATGTAAGGATTGCTACGTTATACCAAGGGAAACTTAGCCACCCAGCGTAGACTTGTTATGCTATTGAAGAGCAAAGGTGGAGCAGATAAGGAGAACAGTTACATGCAACCAAAACATAGGCTGTGGACACTAAAAGGCACAAACCAACCACAAAGGACAAGCTATTAAAAGAGGGAATAGGGGACTAAAAAGTGGACACTGAAATCTGTTGCAAGAAAATGAGAGCAAAGGGCTATCAGTAAGCCCAAAATAAAGCTTAGATGACTTGTATCAAAAGCTGGGAGCACGGAAAGGAAAAAAGAAATGTATAAGCTATCAGATGAAAATGAGAATAAGGGTCAAGACTTGAACACATAAAGACGATTCCTAACAATTTTTTACATGAGATGAGATGGTGAAATCAAGATATGGAGGTGCTATTTTGATCAATAGCTCAACTCAAATCACAAGGATAATTTCATGCATTTGAATAGGCTAGAAAAATTGGTTATTTTCATAAATTTGGGCTGCAAAAGTAGAGGATATCATGAATAATATGAGAGTTAGAAAAACCTACAGTTAAAATGGTATCTCTAAAGAGGTTTAGAAGTGTCTCGGAGAGGTTGAAGTACATTTTACCAAGCTATTATATGTCATCTTAAGGAGAGGAAAGATACCAAACAAGTGGAGAAAGATTATTTTATTCCAATATGTATTACCAAAGAAGATATTCAAAGTTGTGCTAACTATCCTGATGTTAAGCTTATGAGTCTTTGGATGAAACTTTAGAGAAGAGTGATAGAGCATATACATAGGACAATACAAGGATACCAATTTGGATTTGTGCACAGCAGAAAGCTATTTTTTTGCTTTGAAGAATGGTGAAAATTTATAATGAGAGACAACAATCGAAGATGTAGTCCCATTAAATCAACAAAACCCAGAGGAAGGTGAAGATCCAGATTTCGACATCCCTATATGGATTCATCAGAACATCTCAAAGTCGCCAAAGAATTCGGCATTGACATCAAGGGGTGCAGAGAGGAAGCAGCCCCGCTGTAATGACCCTCCAGGTCATTTCTATATTTTCATGATTTTTTTTATTGTTTTCAGTCAAGTATGTGCATAGTGACCTCGGGCCATTTTTGACTTGTTGATATTGTTAGCTTGGTTGTTAGGAGAGTCGGTTGAGATTATACAACTTTTCGAGTCAAATGAAAGATTATAACTATAAAATGAGTGATTTGATAATAATCCTGGTAAATGCCTCGGAGTGGAATTCTGACGGTTCCATCAGCTCCGGAACGGCCAAATTAGGCTAGGAGCATGTTCGGTGCAATTATATCGAATTTTACAAATTTAGCCGCCGGAATGAGTTAATAGTTGACTTTAGTCAACGTCCCTAGGAAACGTGTCCGAAATGAAAATTCTGGCCGCACCGCTGAATCCGAAATGTCAAATTTGGTCTAGAAGGGCCTTTCGTTCTGTTCCTGGGGCTTTCAGGTGTGTTTTGGTCCCTTCGATAGATTTCGATATTGGGAAATGAGACCCACATTAGAATAAAACGACCTCCGATGAGAATAGCGTATATATATCTGGAAAATTTTCCAGAAAACGCAACATTCGTAGGCACTTTCAAACAGCTATATCTCCCTCGTTTTCAGTCCGATTTTGGCGTTTCAAAAGCCTAACTTGTGTATTTTTTCGCAAGGAACATCGTGGGAGCTTCAGAAACTGCTGTTAGCACGCCGTTTGAGGTAAAAATGGACCATTTTTCTGCTGTTATATATTGCGGTTTCGAGATTTCAAATTGTGAGTTTTTATCCGTTTTGAGTCAGATTTTGGTGAAATTTGGGTCTATTCTGTGTGTTTTTGCGAGGCGCACATCGTGGTAATGTTAGAATTAATTAATAGCACTCCGTTTGATGCGGAAGTCTGATTTTAGCTGCTGTTATGTTGCGATTTTTTCGGAAATTTCGCGTTGCGATATCTCGGCTGTTTCTTATCGGAATTAAGTGAAATTTGGGTCTAAATTGTACTACTTTTCGAGACCTACATCACGGTATATTCAGATGTTATTAATTTGATCAGATTTTTGAGTAAATTGGCAAAGAAGCGGTTGTAAATAAATGTTTCTTTTTCCGATAAGAAATGCAACTTCGTTTTTGAGCCGTTTCTCTGCCTTCTAGGATCTGTTTTGGGCTCAATTTTTGGATATGAACTCGGGGTGACGTAACGATCTTTTTTCGGTAGTTGATGTAGTATTTCGAGCGTGGGCCCCATTTTTTCCCGTTTTAGTTACAATTGATGTAATTCCACCCGTTTCTCGAGGTTTTACAGCCAAATCAGCGTAATGACCATGTGTTTCATGTTTTGACAGCTGAGCAGCGTCTGGAGGCTATCAGGAAGGTAAAAGCTCAAGCGGATTGACTAGGAGCGTGAGGGACCGCCTTTCAGGTAGGCTAGGCTTCTTTTAACCTTTAGACTGAGCTGAAAGGTGTGATTGTCTGGCTGAGGTGTGTGATGCATGAGTTAATTGTCGCTGAGTATGTAGACTATATGGAGGATTTTACGGGTTGTGTGTGTGGGTGTGTGATATGTTGACCTGAGAAGGTAACCGCTATATTGATGGTTGTATTAGTTGTAATTACTATATTAGCTAAATTCCGACGCTGTTAGACTACGAGAGAACCTGCTAAGGGCTGGATTGGACTGAATAGATACGACAGGTAGGTATATGGATCACGATGCGTATCTGTATATGGGTGTAGCCTGAGGCTGCTGAGGTATGATAGCTTGTGAGACTGTCTACTGACTATATGTTACATTACGGACTGATTACGATGTGCATATATATGTGTGTACATATAGTTCTTAGGACTTTGTTGTCTTGGATGTCCCCGATAGAACTGTGATTAATTATATTTAGTTGAAGTGTTTATAGCTGCCCAGACTAGGTGTAATCGCCTGGTTAGACGTGGTTTTGTGTTACCCTGTGATATATATGACGTGTATACAGTTTTTGTCCATTATGTGCTTATTAGACTGGCTGGTAACTGGGGAAAACATACTATACTCTAGGAATCGTTATGATTGTGATCTTGACTGAGCCTTGTGACTTCTACTATAGGGTACGACACTACTGAACCACTGTCGGGCAAGAAATGGGAATATGATCCTGCTAGAGAGATGTAGGCTATATCTTACGGGCTTCCTTAGGCTATTTGTGATTGAGAGACTGTCTATACAAACTAGTCCCTAGGACTGGTACCTTGTTTCAGAGATGGGCACATTACCAAGGGGTCGACGCATAGTTGCTCTAGTTGGTATCCTTTGTGTTAGTTGGGCCTATAGATATATATTTCTGACACGATATACATATTTCTGGATCGGGTGTCACGTACCGACACGATATACATATTTCTGGATCGGGTGTCACGTACCGATACGATATACATTTCTGGATCGGGTGTCACGTACCGACACGATATACATTACAGGGGGTCTAGTGCCACAGCCTGGCACATTATGAGATTCTAAATTGGGTGTCATGTTTCGACACCGAACTAGGTTCGGCTGCCATGAGCCGGTAGGGGATTACACTGTTTTATAGGGGTTCCACTCGAGCATCATTAACACCTTGATTGTGCGTGGGTGTACCCTCTGGGCTCGTGGGGGGCTCAGGGGGCGTACAGACATAGATATTAGGGTCTTACACACACGTGCAGCCCGACCCCCTTGACTACGTGGTACTAAGAGTTTGGGTTTCGTTGTGTTCTAGCAGCTAGGATGGGATATGTTACTTGATTCCAGCCATTGGGACATGATAATGTTACTGCGACACCTACTGTTATCTGAAATCTGATTTGCTAATTTTACTGCAGTTCTCTCTACATTTGTGCATTTCGTATTCACCGTTTTCACTCAGTCGGTCGATGATGCCTACTGAGTGCCTGTTATCGGTACTCACCCCTACTTCTCTGCATCTACTCATGTTGCAGGTCCAGGTATGAGTCGTGGCCATTGACTTAGGAGCCTATTGACGCTTCGGGAGACCTTGGTGAGCATCAACAACTTTGGATCCTCTACAGTCTCCCTCTGTTCTTGGGCCGCCTTTTGTTTTCAGACACTGGCCTTATACATTATAGTTTGGCTTATATATGTAGGAGCTTACTCTGGATATGTATATGGTTATGTATAGTTTTGTTTTTGAGGCTATAATAGCTCTACCCGTAGGAGGGATCTAGCAGGCGCCATCATGACCTGAAAGGTCGGGTCGTGACACACGCTATTCTTGAAGATAGACAGTACGAGGAAAAACAACATTCATGAAGGGGAGAACAGGAAAATGACACCGGCGGTAAAGAAATCCAAAGAACTGAAGAGGCTCGAATGTGGAAGCAATTTCAGGAGCAATGGCACAAGAAGCACGGGGGGATATATCTTTAGACTATGCTCAATGACCATTTCTATTGTATCATGGAATGTCAGCGGCCTGATTCAGGCAAGCAAGAGGTGTAGCATTAAAAATTTAATTAATGGCTGGAAAGCTGATGTTTACTGCTTCCAGGAGACAAAAATTCAAGGAGATACCAAGGATTTGGATAAAGAATTGTGGGCTAACAAAGGGGTCAGATTCAGTCAACTAGAAGCTAGTGGGTCAAGGGGAGGTATCTTAATGCTATGGGATGAAAGAGTATGGAAAGGAGAACTAAGTAGTGTGGGGGCCTATTCTTTAACCTGTAAGTTCAGAGGAAAGAAACAAGACCTCACTTGGTGTCTAACAGGTATATATGCTCCAAGCAACAGAGAAGAAAGGGAAGAAGTATGGTCGAAAGTAGGCTCAACTAGAGGGTTGTTTGATGGGCATCTCGACACAGTCAGATTTCCCTCAGAAAAGAAAAACTGCTCTAGAATCACAAAAGCAATGAATGATTTGTCTGATTTCATAGAGAATACGGGATTACAAGATCCACATCTGGTGGGGGGCAATTACACATGGAGGAAAGGGGATAGGCATGATGTTGCAGCCAGGCTTGATAGGTTCTTATTCTCTGATGAGTGGAATGAGGAATTCAGGAGCATAAAGCAGACTGTTTTGCATAAGGTAGCCTCTGATCACACTCCCATAATGCTACAAAGTGGGAACTGGGAACCTAGGAGATCTTATTTCAAATTTGAAAACTGGTGGCTGCAAACAGAAGTCTTTATTGATAGAGTTAAGGTATGGTGGAACTCTATAGCCTGTGAAGGGAGGCCAGACTTCATCTTAGCTTTTAAGCTGAAAGCTTTAAAGGTAAAATTGAAGGAATGGAGCAAAACTTCTCATGGAAACTTAGCAATCCATAAACAGAGCATTTTGAACCAACTGGCAGAATTGGAAGAGGTCCAGGACCAAAGAGCACTAGGAGAAGAAGAGTTACACTCAAAGGAAGAACTTCTTGTAGAGTTTGAAAACATAGCAAAATTTGAGGAAATAGCTTGGAGACGAAGATCAAGGGTGAATTGGTTGAAGCAGGGTGACAACAACACCAAGTTTCTCCACAGATCAACCGATGCTCACAGGAGATATAACAATATTGATGAACTAATGGTGAAGGGGGAAGCAACCAAAGATCCAGAAGTTATAAAGAAGGAAATTGTGGATTTCTTCCAAAGGTTATATATTGAGACTGAGACATGGTGACCATCTGGTGGATGCAGGGAAGATCACATGATTACTTTTGAAGACAACCAAATGCTTCAAAAAGAATTCGAGGAAGAGGAGATATGGGACTGTGTCAAACTTTGTGCAAGAGACAAAGCTCCTGGTCCTGATGGATATACCATGGTTTTTTATGTCCATTGCTGGGAAGTGATCAAGGGGAAGTAATCAGTACAATCAGGAACTTTCATGAAAGATGTCTTTTTGAGAAAAGCTTCAATTCCACCTATGTAGTATTGATTCCTAAAAAGATGGGGGCAAAGGAGCTGACACACTTCAGACCTATCAGCTTGATTAGCGGTGTATACAAGATCATCTCTAAAATTCAAACTGAGGGGCTCAAAAAGGTGATTCACAAATTGGTGGACACCCATCAGCTGGCTTTCATCAAAGGAAGGCAAATAATGGATGCCATCCTTATGGCAAATATATACAGAAAGCTTACAATCACTTAAACTGATTTTTTTTGCTGGAAACCCTTTCAAAAAGAGGATTTGGGGGCAGATGGATAAGATGGATGAAGTTCTGTATAAGCACAGTAAAATTATCTATCCTTATCACTGGTACCCCTACATGTTTCTTCTCTTCTCGGAGAGGTTTAAGACAAGGAGATCCCTTATCACCTTTCCTCTTCATTATTGCCATGGAGAGTCTTAATGAAATGTTGAAAATTGCCTAAGGAAATAGCTGGCTGAAGGGTTTTAGAGCTTCAAACAGGGTAGGATCTGCCTTGGAGATTACTCATCTGCAGTATGCTAACGACACACTAATCTTCCGTGAGGCCAACAGGAACCATCTCATGATCCTCAGGGTCATTTTTGTTCTATTTGAAGCAATCTCAGGGCTACCCATCAACTGGAATAAGAGTTTCTTATACCTCGTTAATAAGGTTCCAAATCTAGGTCCATTGGCTGGGATCCTTTGTGGAAGAATTGGGGAACTACCAACTGTTTATCTGGGCATGCCACCAGGAGCTAAGAACAGATCTGTTGATATATGGAATGGGGTGATAGAGAAGTGTGAGAAAAGGCTAGTGAACTGGAGAAGTCAATACCTCTCTATGGGAAGAAGACTTACACTAATCGATAGTGTTTTGGATGCAATGCCTACATATATGATGTCCCTTTTCCCAATTCCGGATGGGTTCATTGAGAGACTTGATGTTCTAAGAAGAAATTTCCTCTGGGAAGGAAACAGTGAAACCAAGTAATTCCACTTGGTTAAGTGGGATGTAGTAATTGGAGACAAACAAAAAGGGGGTTTGGGGGTAAGGACCTTAAAGACACAGAATCAAGGTCTTATGATGAAGTGGCTCTGGAGACTTGCATCTGGTGAACTGGCACTGTGGAAATAAGTAATTCAGTCGAAATATGAAATGGCAGATCATTGGACCACCAAAAGGGTTATTAGCACTTATGGGATCAGCCTTTGGAGGTCCATCAGGAATTTGTGGCCAATGCTAAGAGAAAACTGCAGCTTAAGAACAGAAGATGGCAGGAAGGTTTCCTTCTGGGAAGACAACTGGGTGGAACAAGATACTTTTTATGACATATACACTCTAAATCAACAGAAAAGGGCTACAGTGGTTAATGTTTGGTCAGGGGTGGAATCTGAGTTTTAGAAGACCTTTCAATGACTGGGAGATTTCAAGGCTAGTTAAATTCTACAACAAGATGGAGCATTTCAAAGGAACCTCCAATCACCAAGATAGACTGGAATGGCAGGGTCATGGTCAACGCAGATTCAGTGTACGAGGGGCCTACAAAAAGTTTAATCCTTATAACAATCAGATTGATGACTGGCCTTGAAAGCTTATATGGAAAGTTAAAATTCCTTATAAGGTTTCCTGTCTAACGTGGCTTTTGGGTAAACAAGTTGTGCTAACTCAAGAAAATCTCATGAAGAGACGGTTCTATCTAAGTCTGAGGTGTTTCCTATGTGAAGAAGAAGTTGAGACAGTAACACACTCATTCTTACACTGTAGGATTACCAACCCACTTTGGAAAATCTTCACGGACATAAAGGGCTTGAACTGGGTGATGCCAAGGAAAATAGCTCAGGCCATGAAGACCTAGAGCAGCTATGCCAATATTTTTTATCACAAGGACAGATGGAAAATGATACCAACTTGCATTTGGTGGTCTGTTTAGAGAGAAAGAAACCTCAGATGCTTCCAGAACAAGGAAAACAACATTCAGAAGATGAAGATGAATTGTTTAGTGTTGTTTCATTTTTGGTATAAACAGGAGTATAGGGTAGATCTAGAATCAGTTATAGATGTCGTAAGATCTTTGTAAGTTTTTGTTAAAGGGTTGAAGATATTCCTGATACTCTACCTCAATTGTAATTAGGAAACCTGTAACTTGTTGTGACAGGTTTCCAATTTGTTGGAAATAGAATACAAGTGTCACCTTCTTAAAAAAAAAAATAGAGTGCCGAGGACAGTTGAGATTTATGCACACGACACATATCAATGCGATGCTCATTGAGCAAGAGAAATAGAATGGCAAGGACAATTTGGATTTTGCATGGTACATGACATACCAATGTTGTTCATGGTCTCCTAACTGTAAAGGTTGATTCAGGATTTTTCAATTCTTAGCTCAAGAGGTTAAGTACAGCAATGAAAAAAATATGCTACACAGATGAAATATCAGTAGAAAGTCCTCTCAGGAGAAAGTGAAGTAGATAGATTTATTTCAGAAAGCAAAGTAGAGAAAATTTCCTATGTAGTTCAATCCTCGAATATAAAGCTGCTACTCGCTTGGCAAATAGAATTTCTGAAGAAATGGCAATTGTGACGACCCCAAAGCCAAGGGACAAACTAAGAAGGGTTCACTACTTGGACTCCTCCCACATTTATCACAACATGTAATATTCTGATTCTGAGAAAAATCATGCAAAAGAAACACTTGTAAGATGCATAGAAAGATGTGGTACCTTTATACCAGGAACATGACAGAAGAAAGATTCAGGGGATTGAGAGTGGTAATGCCCACCATGTCCAACAGCTCCATAAGGTGCTCTTATAGTTAAACCTGGAAACCATGAGGCAGCTCAGCATTTTGAAACTTCAAGAAAATGATGAACTGCAATAAAGTCATAAGTTTTCTTCCAACTACCTCCGCAGTTGAACTGGTTACCACTTCGGTATCTGAATTTCGCAGCTTCATTGACGATCTACAAAACAAAATTTTGACAGTCAATAAATGCCATGCCAAAGTGTTAGTACATGACTCAGCATAGACGCATACCTGATCAAAAGCAGGAAATATATAATCGGCAAACTGAATTTCTGCTATAGCTCGATTGTCCTGTGATTTAAGGTAACAAAAGAAATAACAAAATCAGCAAGCAATTGAAAACTATTTAGCATTTAGTAGTTAGAGCTGAAAAACTGACCATTGCAGCCAGACCAATCGCAAATCCAACTATGCCCTGCACATCAAAAACCATTAGTAGACACACTTCTTCACACAAAAAAGTGACTTGTATCAGATGAAATTTATGCTGAATTTCTTCTCATAAAACAATGAAATTGTTAGTATTATTATTTATAGCTCAGGTCTTCCACCAAAAAGGGCAGGAGCAGACGTGGAATATGGTAGATAAGCTACACATACCTGCTCACACAAAGGAGTGTTGAAGACCCTTTGTTTTCCAAATCGCTCAGCTAATCCACTAGTGCAACGAAAGACACCACCAAAACCAACATCTTCTCCAAATACATAAGAACTGAGAAGAAAATTCATCTTACATCAAACTATGAAGACATTCAACCATAAACATGCATATAAACTTGCAATAAAAATAGACAACAGGTCGGAGAAGGCATAATCTATTATTGAGCATAAATAGATGCTAAAATGATCAGGCATGATTTGAAAATGTTTGGATGTTATTTAGATGCAATGTAAAGAAGGATAATAGGATTTTCTGGTCTGCATCCACTAATTCCAAAAGGCCAGGTCAGAGGCAACTGGTAACTCATATGAAGGAAAAGGATAAAAGCTGAATGCTCAGGCTATCATCCTTGTACTTCTTCATAAAGTTAACGCCAATACATTGTTGCATTACTTCTAAAGACTGTTCTGGCCTCTTGGATAATAAAAGAGGCATTTTTGGGCTATAAATGTCACAGTTATTCCTGTAGAAAAGCAAAGAATGAGAAAGTTGTGGGAGCAACCTCTTTCTTCTTCTTTTCAAAACAACCCTCCAAGGTAGTGTTTGGATTAGCTTATTTTTAGGTGTTCTTTTTGGGGCCTTTTTTTCAGTTTTGGAGGTGTTTAACAAGTTAAAAAGTGTCTTTAAGCCCACACCTTTAGGCCAAAAAAGTTTAAGAATAAGTCAAACGCCAAAAGTAGGATATCTCCTACTTATGGCTTTTAGCTTTTGACTTATAAGTTACTTTTTTTATAAGCTTATCAAAAGGGGTACTAAAATTAGTTGTCATGCAAATAGAAAAACCAATAATGCGACATCCCTGGGAAAAAAGACTGAACTAGTTCGGTTTCATCTGACCAATTTTTGGTTAGTGCAGACTGCAGACAAAAGTTATGCTTAAAAATGAAAATTTTAGATTTTAAACTAAATATCAAATTCTGATGACCCTCTAAATGAGAATTCAAGGGTTGTATATTTTTTTAAAAAAAAAG
This sequence comes from Solanum aculeatissimum, assembly GCA_038996855.1. Taxonomy (NCBI): domain Eukaryota; kingdom Viridiplantae; phylum Streptophyta; class Magnoliopsida; order Solanales; family Solanaceae; genus Solanum; species Solanum aculeatissimum. The sequence goes on from JBCEWC010006311.1 coordinate 13,999, forward strand.
GAAAGTTGTATAAAGAAGATCATCCAGCTTAAGGAGAAGATGCTCAACTTGAGACTCTCTACTTGTCTCATTAATAAATCCTAATTGACCATTCAATTTCTAGCTCACTCACATAGTCATATTCCTTATAACTTAAAGTTGGTACTTTCCCCCTTTCTCTTGTCTTCGTTTTATCTATCCACATAATAAAACGCACTAATCTTTCTGGGTGGCAAATTAACAAAACCACCACCTTCCCGCGTTGCTAATCTTCAAAATGTGATCAAGTAATATATTGATCCAGTGGTGGAGCAATAATGCGAGCTACAAGTTCAGCAGAACCAGTAGCTTCTATTCAAACCCTAAACAAGAAATATTATTTAATAAGCATAAATAATCTACTCCCCCGTTTCAATTTGTTCATCCAGCTTTCCTTTTTAATTCCTTTCAGAAAAGATGACTCTTTTTTTTTTGACAAATCTTTAACTTCCACTTTCCACTTGATTTGTCTTAGATCATAAAGTTGAAAGAAAATTTTGATAATTCTAGGCATCTTTAATTTAAAATTCAAGATTCAAAAGTTCCTTCAGGTTTTTAAAACTCTGGCCAAATCAAAACATGACCAGCCAATTAAAAGGCACTCAAAAATCAATAAGCAAAAAAGAAGTTGCAGTCCACACTCCATAAGCTAAAACTTTCAACTCTAGCTCTGGATTGATCTACCACAAACTGACCAACAAAACTCTACGGCAGCTTTTCAGGTTAAAAAAATTGGGAAAAATTGAAAGAAAAAAAAAAGTACAGTAGAATAAAATTACCGAGGATCAGAATCCAAGGCGATGTGAAGAGCTTGATTAATAGCAGAGAAAAGGTTGATGGATTTGGTGGGACTGAGTTGGTCATTTTTCTTAAGCGTATCAACTGTTGAGGAAAATCCCCTATTGCTTCTCCAACTTTGATTTTTGGATGAAATTGAAGCCAATTTCCCAATTCTTCTGAAATTGCTACCCATTTTCTTTAACTTTTAACAATTCTCTGAACAATCTGGCGAAAGTGGGAATTTGAACAAGATTAAGCTAACATTGAGCTGAACAAGAAGGCAAAGCATCTATTATAGAATTGGGTATTGGAATTGAAAGGCTTCTTCAATGTCATATATTTTTATTTTGAAAATTATTTCTTTTGTTAAATTATATTAAAATGGAATGTAAATAATTTATGCATGCTCCACGTTGATAGAGATTATCCTCTACATTAGCCTATTTATATTTATATTTAATTAATTAATACCATAACAGTAGCTGTCAAATGCGAATGATTTGGTTTGAGCCGGTCTAAGATAATGAAAACTTTACTACCTCCGTCTCATATTATATGTGCATCTTTTTATAAATATTTATCTTATATTATATAGGCACTTATTAAATTAAGATAAAATTAATTATTTTTTCTATTTTACCCCACCATTAATTAATGTATTAATAATTTTTTAAAACTTAATTTAATACATATTGATATAAATAAAGGATAAAATAGTAAAGTTCACTAATTCATTAATGATTTCTTAATAATCGTGTAAAATAAAAGGTGTCCATGTAATATGAGATAGAAGGATTATTATATTAATAAAATTGATTCCATGTGTCACTTTTGGGACAAAAGAGTGGCACTTGGTGATTACATTTATGGCTATAAATAGCCTTGTGTAAATAAGAAAAAGTAGTGGAAAATTGAAAAAGTCAAGAAAGGAAATATTATCCAACTTTGCACATTACGCAACTTTGCACATTTCTTTTTATATTTTGTAAATTTTTTCTCCATATTTTTTTTTAATATTAGTTTTTATAATACGTTATCAGCACAAATATCTGTCTCATTCAAGCTACTTTAAACAGGTAAAAGGGTAAAAAATTTATATTTATAAAAATATCTAATATTATTAAATTTGAATTTATTATCCTGGATATATCGGGTAAAGACTATTCATCATGGGTCCTAGATGCTGAAATCCATTTGGATGTGATGAGTCTAGTAGACACCATCAGAGAAAATAACTAGGCATCTAGCCAAAATCGTGTCAAAGCTATGATCTTTCTCCGTCGTCATCTTGACGAGAGATTAAAAATGAAATATCTTACTCTGAAAGATCCCTTCATGTTGTAGAACAATCTAAAAGACAAATATGACCACCTGAAATTGGTCATCCTTCCACATGCACGTCATGATTAGCTTAATCTAAGGTTGATGGACTTTAAAAGTATAATTGAATATAATTTTGCACTGTATAGGATTATATCACAGTTAAACTTATATGGATAAAATGTTACAGAACATGATAAGCTTGAGAAAACATATTCTACATTTTCTCCCGCAAATATGCTCCTACAACAGCAATATCGGGGAATGCACTTTAAAAGGTATTCTGAATTACTTTCGCACCTTCTGATTGTTGAACAACATAACAACCTGTTGATGAAAAATCATGAGAGTCGGTCTATTGATTTTATGTCACTCCGTAAAGTGAATCAGACATATTATAACCAACGAGAAAGGGGTCATGGCCCCAGTCGTGATCGTGATCGTGGTCGAAGAAGAAATTATAGTCATGATGGTCGTCTTGCACCAAGAAATGATCAGCAGTATAAAAAAAAGGTAAAAAGCAGGAAAATTTGCCAAAAAAAAATTAAGAAAGTATATGCCACAAATGCGGAGAAATGGGGCACTGGTCATGTGCTTGTCGATCATCCAAACGTCTGGTTTAACTCTATCGGGCATCCTTAAAAAGGAGCGATAATAATCCAGAAACAAACTTTATCTCTGGAAATAACGTTGAACCCATACATAAGGCGGGTAATAATGCAGAAGCAAATTTTCTGTCTAAAGATAATATTGAGCCCATGCATTTAGATGTAACTGGATTTTTTTTATCTCCCAGAAGGAAAGATGATCAGTGATGAGCCTTCTATATTCTAGATAACTTTCTTTTTTGATTGTTTATGTTAATATTCCTCTAGTTTTTGTACATAAGTAAAGTATGTAATGATTTTGTTTAATAGTAATGTTTTCTTTATTTTGTTTTTGAAGAAAATATGAATATGCTTCAAATTTTGTTTGGATCAATGATCAATCGTGAGGATATTTGTGTAATTGATAGTGGAACAACTCACGCCATTTTCAAAGACGAGAAATACTTTTCGTACTTGTTTAGAAAAAAAGCAAATGTTACAACAATCTTTGGTAATACAAAATTGATTGAAGGCTCCGAAAGAGCTATCATATTTCTGCCTAAGGGATGAAGCTTGTTATAGAAGATCCATTTTTCTCTTCAAATTCCCAAGAAATTTGTTAAATTTCAAAGATATCTGCCGAAATGAATATCATGTCAAGACACTAAATAAAATAAATATTAAATATCTTTGTATAACCAAAAGTGTCACAGGTCAAAAATATATTCTAGAGAAATTATCAACCTTATCTTTTGGTCTATATTATGCAGAAATTAGTACAATTGAAACACATTCAATCGTAAACCAGAAGTTTACCGATTTAAATACTTTTGTACTATGACATGACCGAATAGGACATCTTGGATCAATAATGATGAGACGAGTTCTTGAAAATTCAACTCGGCATCCACTAAAGAACTTAAGGGTTCTTACTAATGATGAATTTTCATGTGTTGCTGGCTATCAAGGCAAGTTAATTGCTAGACCATCACCCCTGAAAGTTGACGTCGAATTCCCTAGTTTTCTAGAACGTATACACGGGGATACATATGGACCAATTCATCCACCTAGTGGATCATTAAGATATTTCTTGGTCTTCATAGATGTATCCTCAAGATGGTCTCATGTGTTCCTTTTATCATCTCACAACTTGGTGTTTGCGAAGTTATTAGTACAAATATTAAGGTTAAGCGCACAATTCCCAGATTATCCTATTAAAACCATTCGCTTTGATAATGTTGAAGAATTTATATTCCAAGCTTTTGATGATTATTGTCTATTAATTGGGATAAGAATTGAACATTCTGTTGCTCATGTTCATACTCAAAATGGCCTTGCAGAGTCATTTATCAAGCGCCTACAATTGATAGTTAGACCACTACTTATGAAGATGAAATTGTGCACTACTATTTGGGGTCACTCTATCTTGCAGGCAACAACACTTGTTCATCTTAGATCGACTAACTATAATAAGTACTCTCTGTCATAATTAGTATTTGGTCATGAGCCTAATATCTCTCATCTACGAATCTTTGGTTGTGTGGTATACATGACTGTAGCACCATCGCAACGTACCAAGATGGGTCCTCAATGTCGGTTGGGGATATATGTTGGGTTTGATTCCCCATCTATCATTCATTACCTTGAACCATTTACTGGAGACTTATTCACTGCTTGATTTGTAGATTGTCGATTTGATGCAGCAATTTTTCCGTAATTAGGGGGATATAAGGACCCCAAAAGGAAAATTGAGTGGAAAGTTTCATCACTATCTCTTTTTGATCCACGTATCCGCATATGTGAGCAAGAGGTCTAGAAGATCATCCACTTACAGCAAATAGCGAATCAAATGTCAGATGCATTTACTGATTTGAAACAGATAACTAATCACATATTCCTGCAGTGAATGTGCCTATCCGGATTGACATCCACAAAGGACCATCTACTAGTATAATAGCTTCTAAACCCTCAACACACCTGAAGCGTGGTAGACCATTAAGTTCAAAGGATAAGAATTCGAGAAAAAAAAGCATGAGAAATGATAAAGATAATGCTATAAAAGAATCTCATGAAGAGGTCCAAAATTGATTAATCTTAATGTTCTTGAAGAAATTAGTGAACCCGAGATTTAAGTGAATGAAGAACTTTTAATAAGTTCTTCTGGTGATGGGATAAATTTAGATCGATTGAAAGTTACAGTGGAAAATATTTTTGCATACAATGTTGCACTTGATCTTATGCAAGATAATGAAGATTTTGAGCCAAAATATGTCGAAAAATGTCAATAAAAATATGATTGGACAAAATGGAAAGAGGCAATTCAATCAGAATTGAATTCACTTGCTAAGTGTGAAGTCTTTGGACCTTTAGTCCAAACTCCCGATGGTGTAAAATCAGTTGGATATAGATGGTTTTTGTGCGAAAGAAAAATGAGAGAAATGAAATTGTAAGATACAAGGTACGCCTTGTTGCACAAGGATTTTCCCAAAATCCTGGTGTCAACTATGAGGAAACATATTCACCTGTTATGGATACAATAACTTTTCGATATCTCACGGTTTAGCTGCACATGAAAATCTTGAAATACATCTAATGGATGTGATTACAGCTTACCTTTACGGTTCACTTGATAATGAAATTTATATGAGAATTCCAAAAGGATTCAAATTGCCTGATGCATGTAAATCTAAATCTCGGGAGATGTTCTTAGTCAGATTGTAAAGATCATTATATGGTTTGAAACAATCAGAACGTATGTGGTATAACCGTTTGAGTGAATACTTGCTGAATGAAGGCTATATAAATGATGTCATTTGTCCTTGTGTCTTTATTAAGAACACAAAAATGGAATTTGTTATACTCGTCGTCTATGTTGATGACATGAATCTCATTGGAACTCCTTAAAAAGTTCAAAGGGCAATTGAATATCTAAAGAAAGAATTTGAAATGAAAGATCTCGAAAAGACAAAACTTTGTCTTGGCCTGCAAATTCAACATTTAACCAATGGGATCTTCATCCACCAATCTGCCTATATTGAGAAAATTTTAAAATAATTTTACATGAACAAGACATATCCATTGAGTACTCGAATGGTTGTTCGATCACTTGAAGTGAATAAAGACCCATTTCAACCTCTAAAAGAGAATGAAGAGTTTCTTGGAAATGAAGTACTATATCTTAGTGGTATTGGTGCACTTATGTAACTTACAGATGCAACTAGACCTGATATAATATTGTCTGTCAATTTGCTAGCAAGATATAGCTCTTCTCCAACATGGAGATATTGGAGGGGTGTCAAGAAAATTCTTTGATACCTAAAAAAAACTATTGATATGGGTCTGTTTTATACTAAACAAAGGTTGTACAGACCTTGTTGTTTATGCAGATGCAGGTTGTTTATCAGACCCACATAAAGCTCGATCTCAGACAGGATATTTATTCACATATGGAGGAATTGCTATATCATGGCGATCTACGAAGCAGTCCATTGTTGCCACTTCTTCAAATCGTGTTGAGATAATAGTGATTCGTGAAACAAGTAGAGAATGTGTATGGTTGCCATCAATAATCCAGTTTATCAAAGAAAAGTATGGCCAAGAGAATGGTGTCAACGTACCCATGGTCATATTTGAAGATAATGTTGCATGCATAGCTCCACTAAAAGGAGGTTTCATAAAAGGAGACAGAATGAAGCACATTTCACCAAAATTATTCTTCACACATGATCTCCAGAAAAATGGTGATATTGATGTACAACAAATACGTTCAAGTGATAATCCAGCATATTTATTCACCAAAGCTTTGCCCTCCTCAACTCTGGAGAAGATGGTACACAAGATTGGAATGCGAAGACTCCACTACTTGGATCGTGGTCTTTAACAGGGGGAGTAGAATACGCGTTGTACTCTTTTTTCCTTAACCAAAATTTTATCCCACTAGATTTTCCTAATAAAGTTTTTAATTAGGCGGCTAGTAATGCATATTAAGAATACATAGAACTTTTCTTTTACACGGACAATTAAGGGGAAGTATTGTGAATGAGGTGTCATGGTACCATGTACCATTTCTTGTCAAGTGTCCAAGAGGTGGTACATATTATTGTTAATAATTGTCCATGTGTCACTCTTGGGGCAAAAGAGTGACACTTGGTGATTACATTTATGGCTATAAATAGCCTTGTGTAAATAAAAAAAAGTAGTGAAAAATTGAAAAAGTCAAAAAAGAAAATATTATCCAACTTTGCACATTACCCAACTTTGCACATTTCTTTTTATATTTTGTAATTTTTCTCTCTGTATTTCTTTTAATATTTATTTTTATAACAATTTACTAAATGTAAAGACTAATATCCAACATTAACAAGTTTTATTATTTCTGCTAGATATGTTGGTTTTGTTGTTTTTTAAACTTTTTATTTTAACTACCTACTAGTACCTTTTTTTTAGTAGATATATTTCTTATATTGTTGAGAATTTAAAGGAATAATTATCTTTTTGAATTTTTTTTATAAATATTTACCGTTTTTAATTATATTTTTTATTTATTACCTAGATATTCTATATTTAAAAAATATTTATCATTTATAGCAACTGTATTATGTATTAAAAGTGAATAATACATGTAATATATATGCATTAAAATGTATTAGACTTATTTTGGTTAAAAGACTACATTATATATTATAAATGAATTATGCATGTAATATAAATGAATTACACTATGTATAAAAGACGTATTAAAATTATAAAGATGTATTATAAGTGTCTTAGAATGTATTAAACTTATATTTTGATTAAAAAAATTTACATTATGTATTAAAAGTGAATTATACATGTATTAGAATCATATTGCTATAAATGGTTAATATTTTCTAAATATGGTATATATAGGTAAGTTCCCCGAATCTAAATTCGTTCCTATTTATAACAACCCAGAAATTTTAGAACCTTGTGAAACTGATTATTGTCTGATTAGAACTTATTTTGGTAGGCTAATGATCTTCGTGAGTCTCTCTTGAATGATCGTGTTCAAAAATATTGCGTTGGTTAAGTTTTGCATGACTTCTTGTAAAAATACTGACTTTAAATGGACATATCTCTTGGTACGGGATGAAATGTATGGGCTATGACATATCAAATTGAAGCTTTTGAGTTATCTTTCCAATACACTTGGTTTCACTTGATTCGGAGTTCGGATGAAGAAGTTATGACCTTTTTGGTGAGACTACCTGCACAGGGATCCATTTAGAGAATTTGGTTAAGGCACTATCTCATGGAAGCCTTCACTAACCGTGTGCCACTTCATGGTCCATGATGTGGTCTGTGTGACCTCTCACGAGGCGTGGTAAGGTATTTTGGGATGACCTTGATCTAAGGATTTGTTCTATGTATAAGGTTAACGTTCCGGAAATCGTGTCAACGAGAAAGTGGAGTTCACGGACCGTGTGAAGCTTCAAGGCCCATGAATCAGTCCATATAAAGGTGCTAACCAAGTATTTAGACCAAGTAAGACTCCACGTACCAGTTCATGGTCCTTGTGAAACCTCACGGATCGTGAAGCCTACCATATGGTTGCGGGAGCAAAATTTTTCCAAATATGGAATCTCTTATGGACCATTGGAGGTGTAAACTTTAACCGGTTATATCTCTTAGTAAAAGTAGAACTGGGTGAGCCAAAACATATGAAATTGAAGATCTTTGAGTTATCTTTCCAACACACTTAGTTTCACGTGATTCAGAGTTCGTATGGAGAAGTTATGACCCTTTTTGTAAGGCTGCCTATGTAGGGATTTCCTTCTGGAAAATTGGCTATGGCATGACACCACGGGACCCCATACGGGTCGTGAGCCACCAAACGGCTCGTGTGAATGCCTCGTGATCCTGACTATTAGTCATGATGAAGTGTTTCATGAAGGTCTTGACCCAAGGGTTGGTTCTAAGTATGAAATTACCGTTTCAGAAGCTTGCGTTATGTTGACGAGGGGCCAAACGTCCCGTGGAGCCTTGGACGGCTTGTATGGCTGCTGCTCGTGTAAGACTTGACTGGTTCATGACCAAGGCAATCCACACGGACCACTGGATGGTCCGTGAGCCATCACACGGCCCGTAAAGGTGGTCGTCAAAGTGAGTGTGGAAATATTTCTAAGTATGGAATCTCACATGAACCATTGGAAGGGTCAACTTTAAATGGACATATCTCTTAGCACAAGACGATTTGGACGACCCATTAGATATCAAATTGACGCTCTTTGAATTAGTTTTCCAAAAAAATTAGTTTCACTTAATTCTAAATTTGACATAAAAAGTTATGCTTATTTTTGTAAGGACTGTCTGGGTTGGGTCTGTGAGCCTCATGACTCGTGAGACCATCCGTGAGAGCTTTGGGTTAAGATTTTAAATTGCATTTTATTGAGGTATTTTTAATAATTTGACCCATTTCCAAGGTCTTTTATGACCTTTGAACCTATCCTAAGCCCCCAAATCAGATTTTATTCATTCACCTTCATCCAATTCATTCAACACTTAGAAATTTGTATTCAAGTTTACTCTAAA
>JBCEWC010006312.1:0-23255 GCA_038996855.1 Solanum aculeatissimum
ATCTTATATTTATGACATATATTATTTGTTACAGAGGTACGATGTTCTATTTTAATTGATAAAATGAGATTAAGAAAAAAATTATTTTCTTGCATTTTGATTAGTTAATGTGATTTAAAAAAAAAACAAAACAAGAAAAGAATTCTTTAAAAATAATATTGTTATTAGGATCACAATATCTTTAAAAAGAATATATATATATATATATAGAAAGAGAGAGAAGGACTTTTCTGACTTATTTGGTAACAAGGACATTTTTGGACTAAAGTATAAATCAAGGGCATTTTTATTCCTTTTCATATAGTTTAAGGGCATTTTTTACCCTTTTCCCTACCAAAATGAAACTTTTAAAATTCTTTTTCATAAAATACTTATTTATTTTCTAGAATGTGTAATTTACGGTGAACTCAAAAAAAGAATGTGGACGATATTTCAATAAGGAGAATAATAATTTTCGAAATGAAATGTTGAACTGAACTTTTAAAACTGCCATACAGAGGGAATTTATACTTTATTATTGTGTTTAGCATTTTTATTACATACCATAATAACTGCGATTAGGAATTGTATTTTGCTCTAATCATATTCTATGCCAGTTTTAACTTCCAGTAGTTAATTGCATATAGGCAAATTAGTCTAGTTATATTATATGTCAGTTATTAACTTTATTATAATGAGTAATTCTATTTTTTTTACAATTAACAAGGAGGGGAATCTGAATCAAATTGGACGACAATAGTCAAGTTGATTGAATTAGAACTCATGAAATCAATTTAAAATGCAACTTTTAATTTTAAGAATTAAAGTATCATAACTTTAATGAGAAAAGGGGGAACCTGCAGCCGCCCCACATCCGTACCAAATTCTTTTAAAAAAGTTTCAACCCGCCTTGCCCCACATCACACCTGCATAAAGCCAAACCTGCCTGCCCCGCATAAGGCAAAACCCACCCCGCCCCACCCCCACTGCACTCTGCCCCATTGTCATTCCTACCCGGGGGAATCTGTTTGTTGCACCCGAGTTATTGTTTCTTAATCTCTTTTACTGATGGTTGGATGTGTTACACAGCTTAGAGTTGATGGAGTGCTTATGAGGCTAAGAGACACTCGGTTACATTGTTTATTTGGGGGGCATATGCAATCAGTTATTCTTCGAGAAAGCTGCTGGAGAGAAGCCACATTTCAAGCCTTGTCTTCTGTAAGTTCAATATCATCTCCATGCATGTACCAGGGGACCTATTTATAAAAAAGATAAAAGAGTAGTACCAGGGAGACCTCCCACCCCTCCCACTTTTATGTAGACCTATTGATCTGTCTATGACAATGACCCTAGATTTCCACAGTTGCTAACATTCATTATCAATTTCAAAGTTGTTTATTATGCTATCTGTGTTGTCTTTCACTTCTGGTGCCTCCTTATATCAGTTATATGTTCTATAACATGGACATTATAGGTTGTTTGCTATAGTAGAGACCACTTTATTCACTGTTTGAACAGGCAATCTCGATGTTACTTTATCTTTGTATTTTTAGGGGGAAATCATTCATTTACTCCTTTTATAGACTGATTGGCATGTTTCACAATCCCTAAAGGGTTGTTGATGCTGCACTGATTTAGGAAATTGTGGTGCAGAAACTAGTTACATAAAGCAGAATAATTGACAGGCTTCAGGGAGGATTTTCATAAAGAACATATCAGGATTCGGAATAAGATTGCTTGTGTAGTGAGATGAAGAAACCAAATCCTAATGCAGTGAGAAGAAATGCAGGAAACAAAGAAAGAGAAGAGCAAGTAGGAGAAAAGGGGTGGGAAGGGGGGCAGTCCTCTTTACCCTCATAAGGGTTGAAATCTATCTATACACCCCACATTTTCAAATCATAATCTTCTTCATAACCAGACCATTACAATTCATGTTTCACTTGCAAATAATAACAAGAAGCACAAGTCTTGGAGATCAAAACCTCTTTCTGCCTTATAATATCAGGGGACTAAGTTGTGACTAGACATCTTAAAGATCAATTTTACTAAGAAGTTGTAACTAGACATCTTAAAGATCAATTTTACTTTGACTCAATTATACGTCTAGAAACGGCCCAAACCACTATAACAGATGCTCTATGGTGCAAGTGCGCGTAGGCAAAAAGAAAGAAATAAGATAGGAAAAGTCAAAAGAAATATTAGTTGGGCTCCCTTTGACCAAAATCTCAAAATAACCTTGACAGTTGAATGTAAAATTCCTTGAAACTAATGCCTGCACTATTTACATGGCATTACACTCTCTCTCTATGACTTCAATGGTAAGGATTTTGAGAGGAGTTTACTTTTGTTGGTCCTATTAAGTGAAATAGATCTTTCTTCTTATATACCCGTTTTCAGGAAGTTCATAACTTTGGACGTGCACTTTGTATCTAATTTTTTTATGAATGGTAACTAATGATATTATAAATATAAACAAACACACTAAGATAGTGCTGCTACGGAATCACTGAGAACTCCCTTTTGAAAAACAAAAAGAAGAGTTCTTTCCTATACAAATTCCTATTCCTGCAGAGAGTCAATAAAATCTAACATGCTGTTTCCATCCTTAAAAAATAAGTGATCAAGTAAACAAGTTTTCCCATTCTTCACATCCTGTATATTGCACCAAAAAGCAAAAAACCAAAGTCATTTGTATTTTAGCTGCTGTAGAGAAACAGCTTTCCCATCACAACATCTGCAATTTCGTCTGCCCAACAACACGCTGGCAACTGTATTCCACAAGGTCCTTACTGATTTCCTTATCCTACAATTGCCTTAAGCAGTACAGATTCTTCACATTGAAAGGCATAACAAAATGCTGGCTGTAAAGACTGAGGAACATATTCCGAAGTTTGTATCTAATTAGCACTTCATATATTGGGGATTTTAGGATTCCTCTGGTGTTAGATCGTATTTACTTAACTTGCTTTTAGTTCTTTTTTCGAGAACGAGTAGTTGTGTGGATGAGGCTTGTAACAAGAAGTGAGTTTTTTAAGAAGAGCTTTTAATTTTTTATCTTTTTTTGAATTCCCTCATTATTCTTCTTAATTTTTGCAGAAAGGATATCCTTCTGATTGTGCTGCGTATAGTGATCCAAGCAATATTAGTGAAAGGCTGCCCATCATAATGCAGAAGGCTCAAAAGCTCAGTATCTAAATACAATGTAAGCACTAGGTGTGCTCAACATTGTTGTATCAGATACTTCTATGTTCCTCTTATTTGTGGAATTTAGTCAATAATAATTAATCTTCAAGGAAGTTATGGAAATTTTTTATTTTCTGATTTCTGATTTTCTTCTTCTTCCAACTTTTGATTTTCTCTCCCATGTAAGTGTAAAGGATGGGAAAACACATCACATCGAGACATGCAAAGAGGCGAGAACATGGTTGGTGCCTTGGATAAATCGAAGTGAAATGACACAGTAGGGACTATTACATTCAAGACTTCCTTAAATAAATCAAAAGGCTGTATGAACAATGAAAACACTTGGTGATTTTTTCCCATTTACCTAAACCTTGATTGACAGAGTGATAACAGTCGAGGTGCATGCAAGCTAGCCGAACACCAGAGTTATTAAAAAAACTCTATGGACGATAAACCTTTGATACTCTGCACCTTCCCACCTAAACTTATTTTGCAAGCATTTAACTTTCGAATTCCCAGAATGATACATCTGTGGCCTTTTAACAAGCTTTTCCTCACATAACCAACAAAAATGTCCATCGGCACCTCATCAGGGCTTAGGTGTTGGAAGTTTAGTGGTTCTCTTGGGAAGAGGTTACTGGTAGTGTTTTGATTGCACTAGCACATAGTATATTTTTCATGAAACTTCCTCCCTTGGTATAAGATCTGGTTGAGCAAATAAATCCATTGTTCATTAACTTTTTGATTGAGGAACAAATGTTATTGCTAAACTTACGGATGAGCTAGTTGGTCAAGTTATGATGAACATTAATAAGTACAAAAATTTGTGCTTTTAGATAAGGCCATTTATACAGTTTAATATGATTTCAGAGCAGATAGAGGTTCTAAGTTTGAATTTCACCGCCTTCATCACAGGACTATTTCATGTGCTTGTTACCCAAAAAAATTAAGTCTGCACTTGAAAGGGCATGTTGCAAACATCAGACAAGCATAGAGAAGTGGTCCTTTCCAGGGTGGTAGAGTTGATTCAGGGTACTAGTTAAACTTCAGTCGCTAGTCAACCTTTTCCTATACTTACTTTCTTCAAACTTTCTCTTCGTCTAGGCTTTATTAGAGAATGTAAAAGAGATTGCCTTCAACTATAGGGTGTGGTTCTGATCTATGTATTCCAGAAGATAGCAAAGTCCATTATGGTTTTGGTGGTCTATAATAGTACCTCTAGGAAAAATGATGATATCTAAAGGGCATTTTCCATTAGTCGGCCAAGCAGCAAGACTAGGTTCAACGGGTTATACTGGTATATTTTAGATAGTGGAGGGCAGACCAAAACAATTTATGCAGTGCATTCAAGCATATATGCAGCATGTACAAACAAATGTAGTCAGAGGTGGTGAGTGGTAGTTTTATAAAATGTGAAAGGAATCGTGTAAGCTCTGTAGAATCTTGTAGCATGTTAACAAAAATTAATAATGGACAATAACTTGCATTCCCTGTTATAGGTAACTGTGGACTTTTAATATTTAAACTGGCGGTCAAGTGGTGCTGGGTGGCGTTTATCAAAAACTGATATGAAATATAAAAGCTTAAGAGCAATCAGTAGTAACATCAAAATTTCAAGGATGGGGTGGGAGGGGAGTGAAGGCGTCAGGGCCTGTGCTGGACCTACATTTTAACTGCCTCATGTTATACAGAAGAGCACTACTTCTTCCTCAGAGAAGTTTTATGACAAAGTGCATGCTATGCAATAACTTGAGGAAGCCCCACTTCTTCTTCAAAGTTTTTGAGAAGCTGAAAACTTTAAAATTGCCAAATTGAGAAGTCAAGTTCTCTTTGCTGGTGACTCCGAAATATTATAACTTCAACTGGTCATGCGGGTTCCTAAGTATTTAAGTGAAGCTACAATAGATTGAACATTTGGTGTTACAATGAGATATTATCTTACGTTGCTATCTCTAGTGTATTAGACAATCTGAAAGTTGAGAGTTAATGACTAGTAGGTCAGCTATTTCTGTAGAATCCGATTGCAGTAGGGTACAGCTCTGAACAGTTAGAGTGATTACCGACATGCTTTCACATCAACCTTATGAAGCACTTTGTGGAGAATGGTTTTGGTGCAGAATAAATTAGGCCTAGACTTCTGTGATTTCTGAATGGTAGAATATAAAATGTTATATTGAACTTGTGTTTCATGTGTGTGCGGCAAAAGTTCAACAAAATTCTTGAGTGGTGCTGTTGGTGGGTTTCTGTTTTGCTGCTTTGTGTAGCACTTTAGTGTTGTTGCTGGCCAGAAGGCGTTTTGATTTTTGTTTGTTTGGCATGTGATAGTGGAAAGAGGTCTAACTTACATTTCACATGTTGAAAGCAATAGAGGTGAAGGCCCATCATTTCTTTTCCTTGTGTACTCCGTGACAACTTAGTCCTGAACACTATCCACCGCCATCTAAAATAACAAGTAGGGAAAGAAAGGCAAGAGACTAGCTACCCGTTTCCTTCTCTTAATTGTTGCTAACCAGCAATTGGAATTACATCTGATCAAATATTTTTCTCAGTATGAGGATTTCCATAGCTTCCATCTGCACTATTAGTGCTCCAAATCACGCACTCACTCCCCCGCTCTCTCTCTCTCTCTGTTTTCCAAGTATCTCTTTAAATTCATCAATAAACCAAGATACGTTATTGCTGTTTCCGCTAAAATTCTACTCGGAATTTCTCTAATTTCTTGAGCATACTGCTCTAGATTGCCAGAGCTTAATACCAAAAAGTTATAAATGTATATTCAATAACCTTCTGCCACTATTTAGGTAAGAGTAAGACGTTAAAAAGTTGTTCTTAGTGCAGTAGGAATAAAAAGAAACTGAAGTACATATTACATCTTTAAGTATCATTCATCTGACAGGTTTAAGCTGGAAATCTTGACATTTAGGAGCACTACTTCTCTAGATCTTTTACTCTAAACAGGTCTTGCAGATCATACAGTCAGTTCATGTACTGATGATGAACCAAGCTGAAGCTGTTGCAGGAGAGGATAGAAAATAGTTCCATTTGTGATAAGATGAATAGAATACTACAGCTTGAGATTCAGATCAATCTTATTTTTATTTGAGGCCTGATCTTCTGATTGTTGTGGAGCTAATCGAAAACTTCCTGGCCATCTCAAGTCAAATCCTTCATCTACTGGATTGGGATGAGATGTCATTTGAAAGCCTGTACTAGCCTCGCTGAACCTTGCAACAGTTGTGCTTACATCTCTACCTGTTTTATGCACAATTGAGTGGGGAACCATGCCAAGAGATCTGAACATGGGATTGTTGATAGGCAAAGCCATCATTGTCATCATCCTCTGAGAATGATACTGTCTCACTGCCCCTCTTTCTCTCTTGTGAGCATTCTGGTGGCCTCCCAGAGCCTGTGAACTGTAGAATTTCCTCATGCAGAAGTTACATGAAAATACCTTGCCAGGAGTAGGTCTTGTCTGTGACTCAGATTCTTTAGATGTTGAAGGTGAATTTCTTCCTAAGCTCAAAGTCAACCACTCACCTTGATCAAGTATTGAAGCTCCCCGGCTACCATCCTCCGCACTTCTCATTCTGCTGGCAGTTGTAGTAATGCAGAAGTCTTTTTTCTTCCCTCCCTCACAATTTTGTTGAAGAGCAATTTTAAATTTGTAGCTGTAGGAAGAGGCTTTATGAAGATGCTGACCAAATGGACTCTTAAAGGGCTAGAGATCAGAGAGGCAGGGAATAAAATTGAGATCATGCAGGAGGTGAAGGTGAGATTAGGTATTGAAATTTATCATCTCTCTTTTCACTGTCCCCACCTAGTGAGGCTTGGTGTTCCAGGGGACAATGCTTACGTCATGTTTCACTGCAGTCCCTGTCAAGCCCGCGATTCCCCCACTTCTTTTTTTCTCTTTTATCTAATCAAATAATTCTGCCTTTAACAATTTCTCATTGGAGTTAATTTAGGTTGAGAATCACTGTGATTCAATTTATGGTCTTAAATCATAATCCTACAGTTTCTTTTGCCTGCTGTGTAGCTGCTTTTAATGTAGACTTTGTCATATAGAATGTATTAGATTTTTCTAGTATTAAGAATTTAGAGATCACACGACTGAAGTTTATGGGTTTGAGATTAGTTTAGAAGACAGATTTAGGATCTGGCAGCTTGATATTTAAGCTTGTCCCACTTCGAAGAATTAGTTGGTTTTTAGAGCAGGATATTTGCCCAATAGCTCCAAGAATAAATCTCCAGCTCTGATTCTCTCGTATCATTTTTCCTGTTATTATTGCTAGTGTTGGGTTAATATTTTGTAGCTTGTGAAAACTTTCATATGAAGTAGGTGTGGAAGTATTATAAAGATGGAACCCACCAGCAGTGACTTGTTTCCTTTGTGAAAGAACGAGTGAATGAGAAGCTTTAGGAAGCAGAATGTAGATGTTGGAGTGAGTGGTGGTAGAGTCATACTAAATTGAGTGTGCCTTGTTTCAATGTCTGATGGAGTGGTAGGGTCCAAAGATTTGTCAATAATAGTGATTAAAATAGGAAAGAGATGAGAGAGCATCCTTTCCAACTTTGTTTAGTATTTTCTTCTAAACATGAGGATCTATGTGGGTGTCTTCATGTTGGGGTTTCTTTCCTGACAGATAGTGGGCATTGTATATGAACAGCAGAAAGCCCAGTTTACCATTGAGATATAGATACCCCCACCCCCACCCCTCCCTCTCACACACAATAATTAAGGTGTTGGAGGGAGTTGATAAAAGAATAATTGAATAAACAATATTTGTTCTGTTGAGAAACAGATCAAATCCTCTGCTACTGAATCTGTTGGGATTTAATATGTATTCAGTGGAATAGTCGACTTAAAAGCAAGTTGACCCGGCTACCATTGTTATCTGAAAAAGAAATTTCTGCAGCTGAAGCTAG
This sequence comes from Solanum aculeatissimum, assembly GCA_038996855.1. NCBI lineage: Eukaryota > Viridiplantae > Streptophyta > Magnoliopsida > Solanales > Solanaceae > Solanum > Solanum aculeatissimum. The sequence continues at coordinate 8,089 of JBCEWC010006312.1, forward strand.
AACGATCATTTGGTTACTGTCACTTGATGTTTTTCCTTTCATGGATCACCGAATATTTGTTTGAGGTTCCTGTAATGACGTGTTGTACTGTCAGTCTGTCACATATGAAGGCAATATTCAGTTTAACATACATTAAGATTATCCGTTTCTAGAAATTTTTAGCAAGAGTTTAGGATTTTTCCTGCTGATTGGTTCCCTTTCAAAAAATGAAACACTACTTTTACATCCTCAATACCTCATGAATTACCGTGGGTCGCATTATAAACAATGCGTTCTAGCCAACTTTGGTGCTCTAGGTATCGGATAATTCTACTCATCAAAACTTACACATGAGAATAAATTACTTGATGCTTTTTGTTGAACCTTGTGGTCCTCTCTTTTCTTTTTTTTCTTTTTTTTTTGACGTATTATGTTGATCAGTAGGTCACACTAATTTTTTTTTGGTAGGTCACCTTGTTTGACGTTTCTCTCTCTGGATCTGGGCTTACGAAAATTATCCGTACATTATTAGCACAAAAAGGTCACTAGTTAGTCATTGGAAACTAAGTGGTCCTTAGACCTAGTACTAGAAAGAACTTATTAAGCCTTAGTGTATTCTGTTATATGTACACCCAAAGTGGTGAATTCCAACTTTTCAAACTTCCATGTGGTCCAAAGTACCAGTTAGGTTTATTCCTTGGTTTAGGTACTAAAAGAAAGCAATAGGTTTGCTGATCTAATGGGAAGAATCAATGAGGTAAGGCATATTGAAGAGGATAACGATGATGATGCGACTAGTCAATCTACATGTCCTTTCCTATATCTCAAAGAACCTTTCCTCTGAACTATGGTTTCCCAAAAAGATATAGAGGAATCCTCTAAGTTTAAAAAAAAAAAAAAAGTTCTTCGATTAAGACACTTCTTTCTAGTGGAGGGCCTATTTAAAATGAGGAGAATTTTTAGCATTGGAGCTTGGCCAATTGGGAGCCAAAATTGTGCCTTTTTAAGTGGCAAAAGAATGAAATCCAAAGAGTAGGCGGTGGTGTTGATTATTGGACGGACGGAGAGAATGAGATAATGAAAATGATAGATGTTAGTCTTGATTGGTTGAATGTACTTATGTAACTTGGACATCTTTAATTATTCTTTTCTCTTTTGATTTTTCGGTACCTGTTTTGGAGCTCAACTAGGCCAGATTCAAGGCTCATTTCTGGGGGATGACGTCTCGCAACAAGATTTTTTTTCTGTACGTAAAGTTCAAATTCGAAATCTCTTATTAAGAGTGGAGAAATTTTAATCATCCTACCACAATCCACGTGGATGAGATGTTTGATTATTCATTAAAGTTGAGCAAGTGCAAGGTCAACTATTGTAAAGATCAATGAAGTACTTGATGACTTGCATGAGACTAGCTAGCATACTTTAAAGAAAGAAGGTATCATATCATGGGTAAGCTCATAGGGGCATCATCAGGACCACCTTTAGGGAAAATGCCAAATTACTTTTTCGTTCACTCAAACTTTTCTCTTAGGAAGGAGATATCTTTTTCGACCATTCCTTGTCATGAGGGGTTACAAAATCACTAATAGATCTGAGGAAATAGTTTTTTCCATTAAGCGCAAGTAATAATTAGCTTGTTGTGCATAAATTATATTTAAGTAATTGCAAATACGGGTAATGATTTCTGTAAGTTGGACTTTAATATTTGAACTTCAAATAAAATTTTAAAGGTGAATCATTTCTGTTTTTGTGTTCTAACATTTTTAGTTTTGGTTAAAAGGAAAAAAAGATGAGCCAAGTGTCTTTGAATGTTGAGTAATTCATTATTTCAAAATTTTATAATTTATGGACTACGTATTTGGTGAAATTCTAGCAGTCATATTAGATTCCCTGAATAAAAGATAAAGAGAAATACGAAGATTAGGTATATGTAAACTGAAAGCCTTTTATTCCGTCTTTTGGGAAAACAAAATAAACTGAAAGATTTGCAGTCTTTTGTTGGTCTATTTATGATAAATATGTCCATTATATTAAAAATATTTTTTTGATCTAATTGTCACTATAGCATATTTACAAAAAAAATTACTTTTTTAAATAATCTCCCAAGAGTTTAAGACGACACATCAATTGATATGGATCTTATGAGAAAATATAGACTTCGTTTGTTAATTTTTTAAAGCAAGTGCAAAGTCCAGACAAATAAAAGTGAATCTATTTCCAAGGATATGATGATTGACGTATTTCTTTTTTCCCATTTGATCATTCAATATCTGAATGCGTCCAAAAATAGATCCAGTACGCGCTTAATAAAATAGTAAGAATAGGAGTGTTGGGATCTAAAATAGTTTTAACATTTTTCACTTATAAAGTTACCCCAAGTTTAAAACAGTCTGTAATCATACCAAATCCAAATTTAAAAAGGATCTAGACTTATTAGACTTAACACTCCATTTTACAAGCTATTCTTTCATTACGCGCGTCTGCACATCATCCCTCTTGTAGTCTGGTGTATCGTTGCACTAACAATAAAAGATGGCACACAGAAAGGCGCATGATTGCTCCTACAGTATGTGCAATAGACAGCATAACCCCAGTTCAGTTTTATCAACCGTACTGGTGAAAATTCCATACAAGATTTGCAAAAGAGAAGCAGAATAAGAAGATTTCAAATTGCTTACATAAGATAGTCAAACACGAATAAGCACTAAACTGAATAAATTTAATCTCTATGACACTGTCCGTCAAAAACAGATTTTTGAGTTTATCTTTATAATGTGAAAAACAAAGATTACAGCTATTATTTTATGCATCCGAAACAGATTGTCAGAGATGCATTTACCCGTCAAGACTACCATGAACTTCAAGCAACTTTGTGCTGCTCCAGTGATTGTGTTCAAGTACCTGTTAGATACAAATCATGTAGTATCTGTGTTAGTCAATGAGAGTCTATGGAACTACTAAAGCAATTCTTTAGTGTCGGACTGCCAGGTTTCAAAAGCCATGCAATTTAAAACCATCATCAAAAAAACATGGAAGCGTGCTGATACTCTTTTCACATAGAAATCTTGTTCAATGACACATACCATGTAGCACTCAAAGCTATAAATCGAGGAAATGGTGCTTTGTAAAACTAGATCAGAAGTATTACAGCACTCCAAGTGGATTTGAGTGCGTCTAGCACTAGTTCAAACTAAACTTCTACCAGGCGAGTGACCAGAAGGAGAAAGCTATTTAGAGAAAAGGTGCTCATGAAAAGCTGCTTTATGGTCGCAGTCCACAAATGATAGGGGAAATGTGGACTGGAGGCTCAATAGATAATGATGTTCCTGAATTTCATGGAAGTCTGCTTGTTTAGGTTTGTACAAAATATAGAGTTCCTGTGTTCTTAGATTCTCTTCTAAATTATAACTTGTTCTATTCAGGTTCATTGAAGTACTGTGTGTCTTTGTATTATATTCAAAGAGAACTAGGATGTTGACTCATTAAATATGTTATATCTTTTAACTGACCTTACAATCCCTCTTAATCCCAAATAAGATAATTCCACAGGATGGGATTAGGTGGGCCAACAAAGATCCATCTTCACATCTATGTACACACTTTTTACCACAACAGGGTCAGTCAAGAATGAGAGACTTTTCTCCATTGTGTTGTACATTGGTGCCACCTGTTGTATATAGGTGGCTTGGTAGCAATAAGTGAGAAACATCTTGAATTTCCAATTCTTACTATTTGGTGCTTTGAAGTTCATACAAGGTCTATTAGAGATTGTTAGTAAAATACAACAGTGTTAACCATCTGCTTCATTCAAACCACCACTGCCTATTCCCACAGCCTACCAACCTACAATCGGGCATCTCCCTCACCTAAATGTTTAGTTACATTTTCGTTGGCTTAAAATATTGCTGATTTTACTTGCTTGTCTGTACCAAATAAATGGCTAGACCATATAGTTGCATCCAATCCCCCTAGGTTGCACATTATCTGATAGAATTTGACGCCAACCACCCCTGTGTGGGCGCTAAAGGAACTACTCGAAGATCGGAAATCCATTATGTGATAAAGATCAACTTCTGACTTGTCGATCTATAAGAGACGTAGTCACCCGGCACTGAATTCTTGTCCTTCCCAACATATCTGAGTGTCGTTCTTAATCTTTATTCCCGGGAAGAGCAAGTGTCTAATCAAATCAATCAAGCAATAGGAGTAAAGACTTTACTTTGCTAGGACGGAGTTTTGGATTACTTCCATGATGTCTGCCTGATTGTGTGCCATAATGCCATTTGATTACCAATTAGGTCAACTCTTGATAACTCTGCTATGCTATGGTCACTGGTCCATGGATAAATTTGAACTGTAGTCCTACATTCACAGATCACCTCTTGAACTATACTAAAGCAACATACACTTTGACTGAACTTCTTACAGATCTACAGAATACAGTAACAAAAGAAACTGTCTTAAACTATGAGGTAATTTTTGTTATTCCGATACTACAAAATGGATAGCAGGATAGGAATAGTTGGACATAACTTTCAATTTACACCGGTGTAGATATACTAGAAAGGATCAGAAAGACAAAAATTGGCTTGAAACCATTAGTTCCTTAAACACCAATGATTATGCTAGGCTTAAATTGACGAAACAGCTTTTATCATAAAGATTAAATTTACCATGCAGAAACCAGGTATGAGAAGGTTTAGCATAAGAAAGAAGAGTAGAACAAATAGAACTGCAAGGCGAATAGACATGAATAGCTCACATAGATCAAATGACTATCTATTTTATACAAGGGCACTCAAACTTTGAGGACCTATCATTTCTCCCACTCAATGCACATTTGTTTTCATCAACAAAGCAAAATCGCTAACTTAAGATGCTATTATATTATCAATCAAAAACCATTAAAAAAAAGAAGGTGGAATATAAGAAACCTACAATGCTGCAAAATGTCCCATTGAAGGTTTGGAAGTGCTGCTGACATCACCCATCTTTTCCATTCCTCCCTATAAATCCCCAATTCCTTCTTATTAACCAATATCAACAAACAAAAACAATATTTAACTAGAACACCCCTCAAGTTCACCAACGAAAATGCAAACAACATTCTCACTATGCACAAATAGCATGCTGAAAAGAGCAACTCCAGACACAGAAGACCCAATCATGTAAACAAAGTCAAAAACTGCTTTCCAAACAAAATCATTTTATTTCTTCTATCCTAAAAACGGAACAAGACTCACAAAGAAACTACTAGCGATCCTGACAAGAACGTCGGAAGGTACCATGATACAGCTCGCAGCAAGCCCGCACGTTAACTGTCAAGTGAGAAGTCAATCGAGTTCCAGCCACCATATTGTGCAGTGGCAACAATGACTGAGTACAGCCCATAGCTCCCAATGTCCTAACCAGATATAAAAAAATTGTGATAAAACACCGGATATAAAACAACTTGTGATAAAATATTTCTTTTTGTCATTTCTTGAGAGAAGGGTGATTAAACAAATCTTACATAAAATATTGATCGAATTTCTTTTTTGACAAGGAAAACTAATAAATATTGATGGAATTCTGAACAACAAAAACAACGCCTCAATTACATTCTAGCTGCAGGGGTCAGTATGAATCCTCCACGCCCATTCTGCTGTAATTCACCCATCTAATTCTAGTTTAATTTCATCATTCAATAACAATAACTGATACAGTTCAATCGCAAACTAGCTGCATTGGTCAGTATGAATCTTCCACATTCATTCTGTTATATTTCGCCCATATAATTATAGTTCAATTCAATAACAATAACTGATACGCCTCAATTACAAACTAGCAGTAGTCATCAGTGTGAATCTTCCACATCCATTCAGCTACATTTTGCCCATCAAATTCTAGTTTAATTTCATTATTCAATAACAGTAATTAACAAGCCTCAACCACAAACTAGGAATCAGCACGAATCTTCATATTCATTCTGCTATATTTCACCTATCTAATTCTACTTTTATTTCATCAATCAATACGAATCAATCCCAAACTAGTTGGAGTCCGCTAGGTAAATTCTATATATTTAGTCCTCTCTATTTATATTCATTGGCTTCCGATACACAATAAGTTTGAAGAAAAGTTTAGATGGAGGACCTGGGGCTGGTGAATGAGAAGCGGCGCGTGTTGGAACGAGGGGCGGAGATCGGAGGAGTGCGGACGCGGTTAATGGTCGGAGATGAACGGGAAGTGGAAGCCCTAACGGTGGAAATGAGAGATCTTGTAACGGAACCACGCCAAGCCATAGCTGCTGAATTCTGTTGATTTCCTCCAAACACTGCAAAATTGGTCTTTGTGGGTTTAGATTAGGGTTTAGGGTTATACTACGGTACTGCGCTCGACCAGGAAAATGAACGTGTACTCGCCCAAGTGAATCCAGGCCCCAGGGAGTATGGTAAATTCATAACTAGTCCCCTTTCTTCATATGGTGAATATTTTTCTCCCAAACTTAAGTCTCTTTGACACGTGGAAATAAAGATAATAATTGTACATAAAATTTGGTATTATTTTGTTTTATGTTTCATTTGAGGTATTAGTTAATCATGAAATTATTTTATTTATTTATTTTTTGTCCTAAAATGATGGAATTACTATTTCAGATAAAAAATAATAATTTCATGAAATATCTTTACTTATCTCATCCTACGTACCAAACAATGTTAAAATTTTAACAATACTTGTTGTTGGGTATAATACATAGAACTTTATAAATAAATAAATAAAAATAGTCCTTTTGAAGACTAAAACTTGCTCGCAATATACAATACTCTTATCATTAAATCATAATTAATTGATAAATAGTTTCACACCTTTTGTAACTTCACCAGGATAAATTGATATGACTTGGTATAAATATAAATATGTGTAAGCTTTTATTATTTGTGTGATCAATTTTCAGTCAAACAAAAAAATGATTTGTATAAAAGGGACGAACTAAAATATAGTGATAATTACAAACTCAACATGACCAATTATGATAAAATTTCATGTTCCTATGTGAGCAAGTGAAGTAACTAGTGATGATAAAAAGATGGTAACTTGATTAAGAAAAAAGTAAACAAATTTCTGGTAATAGTCAGTGTGTTTAAGCATCCATCATGGTAATGCTAGGGAAAAAAACAAAAGAGTTCAGAATTCAAAACGGAAAATGTACAAATGCCACACTCTAATGACCAAAACCAATCAGCTCTAGCTCAAGCTTTAGATAAAAATTAGTTCATGTGATTAATGGAAAATGCTTGGAACAGCAACCTCTTTGAGCATAAAGAAGTCCCCACCAGTTTCGACAAGGTATATATGGGCAAGCCATGGAATACGCTACTGTCATCATCATGCAAAAGCTAACTCGCCCTCCCCACCGGATCGTATATGTAAAATGGGAACCGCCTGACAGAGGAGTCATTAAAATGAATATCGATGGGGCAGTCAAGGACAACCCAGGGCCAGGGGAGCTTGGGGGTGTCTTCAGAAATCAGGAAGGACGCTGGCAAATGGGATTCTATGGTGCAACACCCTATGCAAATCCTACCGAAGCAGAACTCAAAGCCCTTCTAAGGGTACATCAACTGGCTATCTGACGCAGCTACACCCACCTGCACATTGAAACGGATTCAAGGGAATTATAGATTTGTTCCAAACAGGTAACTTACTCTAGGCTAACCTTAGTTTTCAATGCAGGTCATTGCTGAACAAGTTGGAAGCATGGAGCTACATCATATGTTCAAAAAGCAAAACCAGGTAGCTGATATATTGGCTAAGGAAGGGCTCAAGCAGAAACGTTTTGAGAAAACAAAGATTTTTATAGTTTCTCTGATCCAGTGTTTGTGCGTGATCACTTGAACGCAAATACCTTAGGAACTAATTAGACTAGGAAGAAATGATTAAATCCTTCCTATTCGAATCAAATTATGACCTAATTAAGATGTTTTTCGACTAGCCCTTTGATAGGCAACCTGCCCGAGGACAGTAGCCAAAACATAGCGTCAACTTAGTGCGTAATATATTACTTCTTAACTAAAAAAAAATGTAACTTTAACATATTTGATAGGACAAGAGAATTTATTTATTTTTTTAGAGAAATTGACATAAATAGCCATTCATGAAAATGATAATCAAGTTTTCTCAAATTCTTACTGTTATTAATTATTTTTATGGATTTCTTCTCAATCTATACTCTGTCCCAATCTTAAGTTGTCCACATAAAATAAGTTTTACAAGAATATTATAGAGTTTTTGTGGACATATTTTGATTGGTTTGCATGCTCAAAATAGATAACTTATTTAATTCTTTTGAATTGATCTTCACTAATCCGACAAGCTTTATTTCCCACAAACATATACCAAAAATAAAATAGAGATTTCACACACTTCATCAAATATGATATCTTTATTTCCTATGAACATACATAATAATATACACAAGCTTTCAGAAATATATTAGTATTATGCTAACATAGGTACTTATATATTATTCCTAAAATATTTTCCCAGGAATCAAAGGCAAATCTACCTCATCACACCACTCCACAAGCCTTGTCTCATAATATGAACTTTTCACATTATTTGGCCAATAACTTAACCATACTTGACCCCCTACTCTCCATTTCAACACACTTCCTTCCATCTCTTTGCTCAATCTCCATCCTACTTCTTCACCACATTCCTCCCCTGCAAATACCAAACCACCCTTCTTACTGAATGCCCTATTCCCTCCAAAATATCTTCCTCGAAAATTGTTCATAAGTTGATTGTTCTTATCATCCCCATTAACCGGCTTCCACGTGGCGATTTCACAGCCAGACATGTGGTCGTATAATATCGCTTCGTATACGGCTGTATTCCCTTCCGCTTCTTGGTCCCACCTCCAATTTTTCATCTTTGATCTTGTTGCCATTTTTGCCCTTGTCTTCACTCCTGATTGTTTTGAGTTTACGAAATTGCCCTTCAACACTTTTTGCATCTCGAATTCGCGCTCCACGTTGTTAGTGGACCGGCCCAAACTTAACCCGCCGACATAATTAGCACCTATTTCTGGCCCAACCCAAACTCGAATCCTAGATGGAAAATGCTTCTCTTGCAAAAAAGAATCTTCTTCATCCTCATTTTTGTTAAAGCCCAATCTTGCCACACTAAGACGTATGTTATCCAAACGGGCCCTAACTTGGATAAACCCATCATAGAATCCAACTGTATATTCGAATTGTATCACAGCCTCAAGCTGTTGATGGGCCAGTGTATATTTCAGTGCAAGCTCTTTCGATCCAATTATAGGAAATTGAAACTTGTCGACATTCATGCGCGTGTGTTTCATTGCCTTTACAGGCGTGTATCCTTTTAAGATCCATAGCCCATGAGCCTCGGCGGCGTACGAGAACCCAAGGTAATGAGATGCTAACGACGTTACCGACTTTAATCCTACGCCGCCAACTTCCCTTAAAATCAACCATTTTGCTAACATGTACCCGAACGTGCGCATGAAACAGAGTTCCACGTCAGTTCCTACTGAAATAAAGAAGGTTCGCAGTACGGGCGCGTGCTTGCACGAGAAGGCTTCAAGGTTCGGAGCTACCAAGGAGTGGAAGTACAGAGACCCCACCGCCGGAGGCGCGTCGAAGGCAAACATCCAGAAAAGTCGCGTGAGGAAGATGAGATTGAAGAAACTTGAGAATGATTCTGGTGAGTGGGAGTCGAGGATCCATGAAACCGGGTCGGGTTGGAGCTTCTGGAGCTGTGAACGTGGACATAAGCTATCATGCGCCGTGGGCGCACGTGAGATGATTTCTTGAAGGAGCTGTAGAACGAGTGGCAAGAATGGTTTGTCCGAGGAAAGAGGACACGTATCAGAAACCCAGATAGTCACTTCTTCTTGAGAGGTGTCATGAAACCCCAACAAACATACAGAGAAAACCAATGAAGAATTTGTCTCTGTGTCATTAGGGTCTGATTTTTTCTCAGCTTTGAATTGAATTGACTGATTGGAATTGGTTATGGAAGTAGCAAGATTATAAATGAGAATGGAATCTTCATTTCCAATACTCCATTTTTCTGAGTCAGGAAGTTCACATATCCAAGACCAAACATCCATAATTTGTGTTTGATTTTTTCGTGTCTTATGAAGTGTGGGAGCTGGCTAGGTGATTTTATTATGAAGTGAAGAAGCTAAATGAGAGAATTTATAAAGTGAATGAGTGAATAGAGGGTGGCCAACATGGAGGTAATTTTGTCCGGAAGATTAAGTGGTTATAACAGGAAGGACTTGCTATGTGAGGTTTGAGTTCAACTGCATTAAATGCTCCATATATGTTCAAAAGATCTTTTTCACTAATTTTTTCAAGTTAAGAAGTATTCCCCCAGTTTCTATTTATTACTCTCTTCTTTGGACTAAATATAGAGTTTAAGAAATTTTTAAAAATCTTTGAATATTGTGGTGTTAAATCATAATATACTACAAAATATAGTAAAATATTTTTTAGTTAATCTTGTAGTATTAAATAGGTCAGGTGAAAAATTAGAATTAAATAGTTGGTAAAAAGAGAAAAAAATATTTTTTTAAATAGGTTAAAATGAAAAGTATAACAAATAAATAGAAATTATGGAATATTTGGACAGAAATGCAATTTCATTATTGAATGAAAACATCCAAATCTTAATTTGTTTTTTCTTATGGTACTATAGTTAATTGGGATAGAGACTTATGTGGTGTAAATAGGAGGGACGTTGGAGTCATGCATGCGTATAATCCAAATTTCTAAGAGATTTAGGAAGAGTGTGTGGAGAGTTAACAACCTTTCATGTTTCAATGACAAAATGGAAGCTTGGGTTTCAACCAGGGCAACACAAATTTGAGATATATACTACATATTTATTATTAACAGAATGAAGTTTTTATAAATTATGCATGAGAAGATAATGATTTGTCGTATAAAATTCATTATCATGGATTGGGGGAGTTTATGATCATGAACTAGACATCAGAGGTTCAAATTTGTTATTTTTGTGTCTCAATTTATGTGATATAAGAAAGTCAATTAAATTTTAATATAATTTTAAAATTTTTTAAATTATTAATTATTGTGAATTAGATGGAGAGATTCAAAAATTGATAGTCTCATCCTTCTAATTTGTTACTCGTGTCAACAATTTGCAAATCTCCATATTTATACTTATCTAAATTCACGATAATTTTTTGCGTAGTTTCCTAATTAAATAATACATGTTATTTTTTCTGTCTCCTTTTATGTGATGTCGATAGATTAATTTCAATAATCAATTGAATTTTTTATTTATTTTTTAAAAAATTTAAAATTAAGTAACTGAAACAAACATATGAATTAACAGTTGTCTACTTAAGCAAATAACTAAAACAGACATGTCTATCATGAGTAAATATTCATGCAATTGGCTTTTACGGTATACGATATTCCACGCTCAAATTCTAAAAAAGGAGGACCCTACCGATGGACTCTCGTGAATTAGACTTTGTTATTTTTGGCAGTAGAGTGTAGACTAAAGTTGTATTTTCCATGCATATATGTTATTGTAAACTTGTAGTCCACGAAATTGCATGTGATTTCTTAAAATGGAATCATCACTATTGCGCGCTTTATTTGTTTTAATTTAATTGAGACATTTAAAGTTTCTTGATTGATTTTAAATTAAAGATATTAATATAATGTATAAGAATGTCGTTAATTCTTAAGTTTTGAATAGGACTTATGGAATTTAGAAATTAATTAAAGTGTTACAAAGCTAAGAAAAATATAATTAAGTTGGTACAGAACAAACCCCTTAATGAATATAACTTTCAGTATATAAAGTTCTATTAACTCTGATGAATTAAAGACTAAGGAAAAAATACTTGAATAAGCACTTTTTTAAAAAATAATTGTTAATTTTAGTATTTTTTATTTATTATCATTTATAGCATTATATTGCAATATTATGATAATTTTATAATTGTATGAAACGTGAATTACACATATAATATAAATGTTTTATAAGTGTTTAAAATTATAGTATGGTTATTTGGTAAGACACTGATACAATGTATATGAAAGTGTGTGATAAATATATTATTCATTAATAAAACTTGTATTATATATGTTTATAGTTCTCTATAATATGTATTAAAACTATATTATAAGTGCTTAATGAAAATTTTTATTATTATTATAAATAGTAAATATTTTCTTAATATAGTACATCGTAATTTTTCCCAAAAACTGGATGCACAAATTATTGAGCATCCACGAAATTTAGAGAAAAACTTTGTTTGCAACAAACTTTAAAGTTATAGAAAATAAACTCTTCATAAACAATGCGGGTACAAATTTGTTCCTCATTTGATTCTTCTTTCCTTAGATTTTTCTTGATCTCTATGAAAGGATTTGTGTGGATCTTCTTAAAGTATTTAATTAACAAGAAAAGTTTGGTATATTTTGATCACTTTATGAAGATTCCAAGAGTTTATGGGATTTCTGAGGGAATATAAAAGGCATAAATTTGGGTTTAGGGTGAAGTAGTCTTCAAGAAACTCTTACTGAAATAGGACTCATCTTGTACAATTTTACAAAATTTTGATGTCTATAAATACCCGACTTCGAGGGTTTTCTCAAATAATTGCTTGGATGTGAGATACTTGGCTACATGCATGTTCCATTTTAAAATTAATGGTTCAAATTTAATTAATCAAAATTAAGCCTTATCGATTAAGAATAATAAATATGGTATATATTTGCTCCCAAAAGATTGGATATTCCACAATTTAGCTACTTAGTTTAAATTCTTTAATATATTACCTCCTTTTTTTTCTTCAAAATATTCAATAATCTAATTAATACTTTTGTACATTTGCAATGATTGTTCATCTTTGTTCTACATATTTTTTCCTTTTGCAATAAGAGGTTATTAAGTCTAAATTGTTATACTCCGTTTAAAATAGAACATGTCTTTTTCATTTTTTATAAGAGCACACAAAAATTAAAACGAAATGGAGAGTGCCAAATCCTAAAAGTAGCTAGCAAGTTAAATTGAGCAAGCCACTATATTATGTACAAATAGTAATTTAACGTTGTTTAAATATTGTCAATATTAAATATTTGAGCTATAACTATATATTTAATAGAACGAAAAATAACACTTTCACAATTTATGTCTAGTGGGGGAATAATTTTGGTATATCATTCTATTTATCAATTTTATTAGATTATTTACAAGTTCAATCAGATTGACAAATTTTGTATTGTTCTTGCAAGTTATGCCGATGGGATATAGTTTTAATATGACATTCATTTTACATATTTTGTTAATGTTAATTCACAGGATATTTTAATGGGATATAGCTTTGATACAATTTTCACTCAACATATTCTGTTAAAACATTCATAAGTTTTACCAAATTAACAAGACTTATATTATTTTTATTTTATCTATCTTTTATTAAATGTTTACCATTTTTATCCAAATCTTGCCAAGGCAAAGGTGGGGAGGGGGAAGAAAAGGCAAGTTGTTATATTTTTAGGGAGAAAAGAACCTCGATATCTCTTTTAACTTTAGGATTTAAAGTGGATACATTATTTATTATAAAATAACTTATAAATATTTTTATCGTTATAAAATTGTCTCACACATATTATTACTGTTATAAAAGTAATTTGCGCAGTGAAAATTTTATTTTACATCTATTTATTGATTTATTATGTCTTAAAAAATACTATTTGAATTTATTATTTTGATGATCAAATTTAATTTTCATTCATTTTCTTATAAAATTTATCATACATGCCCCAAAAGCTATAATGTAGCCAAAACAAATATGAGAAATAAAAAAAATGTGTGGATGGACAAAGAGAAAAAAACTTATATTTTTGCAATTACTTATAATTTATTTTTTTTCTTATCGAGACAAAAAAAATCAATTACAATTAATAGCAAAAAAAAATAAGTTTTTCTCTCTTTGTTTTATTCACACTTTTTCTTTTTATTTCTCTTTTTTTTTTTTGTCTTTGTTAAAAAAAAAGGAGCATCTATGACAAAAAATTTCAAGAAAATGAATGAAAAATTAAATTTGATCATCAAAATAATAAATTCAAAAAATAACTTTTTAAATAAATAAAATTAAGTTTTTACTCCTGTTAGATAAGAAAGATATATCATTTGTATAACATTACGGATGTATGTGAGTCACAAAGTATACAATAGCAATATATTCAGTGGAATCATACAAGTGAGGTATGGGGAGGATAAAAATGTAAGCAGACCTTACCACTACCTCATAAAAGTATAGAGGTTGTTTCCAGGGAATCCTCGTCAAGGAAGGAAAAACAAGGAAGGACGACTATAACTAAAGCAGTGATAGAAAGTAGATGCAATAAAATTAACAGATATAAGACGGATAATGACATCATAGGATATAAAGACCGAACTAAACATACTAATCTATCCCTATTAGTCTGCTACTCTAATACGTGTTCTCCACTCTTTTCTATCTAAGGTCATGTCCTCGGTGAGTTCAAGTATTGACATATCTTGTCTGATCACTCCCCCCAATACTTTTTCGGTCTACCTCTACTCCTCCGTGTAGCCCTTAAATTCAACCTCTCACACGTTCTAACAGAAGATCAATACTTCTCCTTTGCACATGTCCAAACCATCTGAATCTCGCTTCCCTCGTCTTAAGCCACAGAGTATAGAAATATCAGACCTTTTCCCCTTATTTTTAGTTGGCTTAATTCATCCACAGACACCTAAACTTGTCTGCATTTTTCACTTAGACACCCCAACTAGGACTTGTTCCTATTGAATACCTAAACTATTCAAACGTGTACCTATTAAGCACAAAATGCTGATTTGGCAAAAAGTGTGCTTGTCACTTCCTCTAAGCGCGTGAAAAATAAATAATAGTATTTTTTTTTCTGAAAAAATTATTTTTTTCTTCATCCATTTACACTTTTTAATAATTTTTTAGTACAATAAAGAACAACACCTCCCCCCCCCATCTTCTTCTTCTTCTTTACCCTTTTTAGTTTCCAAAGGTTTCCCCCATTTTTGTCTCCACAGTTTTCCTTAAAAAAATTTATTCTTTTCAATCTTCAATTAAAAAAAATATAATAAAAAATCAACTAATTGAATCTATATATGAAGAAAGAAGT
>JBCEWC010006313.1:0-23246 GCA_038996855.1 Solanum aculeatissimum
AGTACCGAGGGATTGGAGTCGGGGTGGACTAGCTCCAAGGGTCCATACTCTTTTCCGTCAAACCATGTGCCAACATGAGATATCTCCCTAGATTGGGATTGACTTGTTATGTATCCCCTTGTTGAAGGGTTGACTAGGGATCTACCTGACAAGTAGTCTGAATACAAGTAGTAGCTCGCTCGGGTCTCCTACGGTGTCGGTTGAGGTAACATTCCCATTATAATATGATCTTAGGTTGCATTTCATGGATCATGGCATGACATATTGTTTAATATATTTCCCTATGGCTATGTGCATTCCTTTCGTATCACTTGTCCCCTTGCCATCTCGTTAGGTCATACTATATTGTCATGTGCATTGCATTCCCGCATACTTAGTATATATTTTTGTGCTAACCCATACTTTCATCTACATGTTCTAACCATGTAGGGACCGGCGATGACTTCTATCTTCCGGCGGACGACAAGTGATATCTTTGGAGTTACTAGCTTGTGGTGAGACCTTTTGTTCAAGGACAATAGCCACCTTTTATCTTCCTTGTTATATTTATTTTCTTTTTCTATGTATTGAGGGTTAGCCCCAAACCATGTCGAGGCCCCGCACTTTCTTGTGTAGAGGCTATGTTGGACACACTAAACTCTTGCACATTGTATTATGCTTTATTGGGATATTATGACTACTGGGATTTTTTAAGGAAATGATGTTCTGTTTATGCTTATGTTTTTAATGTTGGGAATAGGCTTATATGGAAAGGCCCCTAACCCGGTATACCCTCATAGCTTGAGTCCTACTTAGTTGCCCCTTAGAAATACTTGCTATGTGCTATGTGATCTATGCTCATCCCATTCCCGGCAACATCCCCATAGCTTGAGTCCAAAGCCCCGTTTCCGCTAGAATTAAGTATTGTGTGTTTATTTTCCGCGCTTCCGAACCGATGATGTGAGTGATGATGCTATGATGGATGGATTGAGGACTTTGGGGTTCTCCTTCGCCATGTCACATCTAGGCCCCACTTCTGGGTCGTGACAAATAAATAATAATTCCAAAAGACCCATGATTAAAGTAAGCATAAGTTTCATAAATTAAGGAGTAAAATAGATTTTGGATCTTCATGGTTGAAAGGAACCATGAATCAATTCCCACATACCTTTGTTAGCCAAGAAGAAGCAACAAAAATTGGTGAAGAAGGAGAGTCTTCCCTTGATTCCTAAGTCAAATCCGCACAAGAGCCTTGAAGGAGTTCTTAAGAGTGTGATGAAGAAATTCTAAGTGTTTGAATGGAATTTGAATGAGGGTGAATGAATATAGTTCAAATTAGAGGTTTAGGAGAGCATAGGATGTCCAAAATGACCTTAGGAAATAATTAAAATTACAAGAAAACTATTAATGAAACGGATAGAATATTTTTGGGGGTCGTCTCAAGTCCCATTACATGAACCATGTGATAGCGCACGATTCGTGTACCCATCCATCAAGCAACATTTAGAAAATATTCACTAACGAAGTTTCGAGACCGTAGTTTTACACTTATAAAATTTTTACCCCGATGCTTAGACGGACGACTTCATGGACCATGCAGTGGTACATGGACCGTGTACTGGTCCGTGAGTCTTAACTTGGCTAAAACATTAGGCAAGACTTGCACAAGGCAGCCACAGGATCCGTCCAAGGCTTCACGGGCCATCTAGGCCTCTCGCCAACTTGACGCAAGTTCCAGAACAATAACCTTATACTTGGAACCAATCCTTGGGTCAAGACCTTCATGAAACACTTCGTTACAACTTGGATTGAGGACCACGGAACTCCACATGGACCGTACATGGCCTCACGACCCGTATAGGGTCCCGTGGTGCCATGCCTTAATCAAATTCCAAAAATTTCCCTGCACAGGAAACCTTTAAAAAAATGGGCATAACTTCATGATCTAAACTCCGAATTGAGTGAAACTAGTTGCGTTAGAAAGCTGATTCAAGGAGATTCAATTGTATAGGTGATGACCCACAAAGTTCATCTCTTTCTAAGAGATACGTCCATGTAAAGTCAGTCTTTCCACCAATCCGCAAACAAAACTTACTTGAATGAGTTCCTTTGATCAAGACTTGACAAGTGAGACCCAAAACATTCATAAACCACTTAAGACGAGCTAGAAACTAGTGTGTTAAACATAGATAGGTTTTTCAAAAGCACGGGTCATTACACTGGGCATTTGTCTTCTTTAACTGATCCACAACTGAATATTCACTTGCCCTAATTTTTCTCAAAAATCCTCTGCCTCGGTTTTTGTCACAACCCTTTTAGAAGGAACATTGCTCTCTTTATTTTTGTTTAGTCCAGCGAGTTCCTCTAGCGTATAAAATCTTCTATATCTTGTCATTCCTGAAGTCTTAGTCTTATCAGTGATTGTATCTTTTGCTCGACATTCCATTACCGCTTGTTGATAATTCCATGGTACTATCTTTGTATCATACACTGGTAACTGACTTGGTTCTCCTAATATCTTAATAGGTGTAACACCTTTTACAATTATAGTAGGAGAAGCAACAACCACAAAAGAATAATTTTCTACACTCTCCATAGGCATTATAAACTTAAATGGATCATCATCACCCTCATCTACTCCAACCATATTCACCGAGGCATTATCATTGTTCAAGAGTGGATTGTTGTTTACATTTGGTGAAGGATAAAAACTTCTCGGTTGTGGGTCTGGAATTCTACCTTCCATAAGAAACAATAAGCCTGAAGCTTGCAACCTTTCAAACACAACACTCAGTGGCTTCCTTAATGGTGTAAAATTATGAAAAGGTCTATTTGGGCGAGGTGTAAGTGCATTACTTTAATGATAAAGTTGTGGTGGTGGGGCTTGATGTGTTGGTGGACGTGGAGCTCGATATATTGGTTGTTTATGGTAAACAGGGTATGAAGTTTGTGTTGGACGAGAGTAGTAAGATGATGAAGCTTGGTAGTATGGATGTGGGGAATATTGGAGGTATTGTGGATGGGGAGCACAAGAATGATGTTGTGAAGGTTGTTCATGATAGTATGAAGTACCTCCAAGAGCCATTACAATAGTGACATCTTTTTCTTTATACTTTCCATTTCCAAGAACGCCAGTTTTGAGAGCCTTGCTAGTGGACTACAACACTGCAAGACTTGTTATTCTCCCATTCTTGATACCATTTTCAATTATATCTCTGGTTTTGATCACCTCAACAAAAGTTTTGCCACCCATTGTGAGCATTCGTTCATAATATTCTGGTTCCTGTCCTCAATGAAAAAAGTGATCACTTTTGCTTCCTCCATAGGTGGATGCAACCGAGATGCTTCTTCCCTCCAACGTATAGCATATTCTCAAAATATTTTAGTTGATTTCTTCTTTAACTTTGTTATCGAGATTCTATCAGAATGATCTCAACATGAAACTTATAGTGATGTATAAACGAATTTACCAAGTCATCCCAAGTATGCCATTTTGTAGTATCTTGCTTGGAGTACTACTCTAAAGCTTTTCCAGTCAAGCTTTGATTGAACAATTTGATCTTAATCCCTTCATTCTTTCCGACACCAATCAACTTCTCACAATAGACTTTCAAATTGAAGAAAGGATTTCCAGATCCATCAAACCTTTCAAATTTGGGAATCCCCAATGGCAACTCTACCTCAGGAAACGCACATAACTCTTCATACCTTACACTTTGGTTATTCCCAAGCCCACAAAAACTTCTTATAGCATCTTCCAAACTCTTGAGCTTCTTGTTCATCATTTCATCACGAAATACCCTTGCCTCCTTTTTAGCTTCATCATAATGATACACATCTGGGTGACCTAGTTCTTGAACCTGTGTCATAAGTAGAGCTGTGTATATATTTGGTGGAACTTGTTGTGTATTTGTAGCATCATGTGCCATTTGTATATACTGAGCCTTCGAAGGAGCAATTGTGAACATGAGAATCATTTTGAGTAGCTTGATGGATGAGTGGTGAATTTTGAACAGGTTGAGAAGTGGTAAGATAATTTAACTGATTAAGCTCTTCCATGCTTAGAAATGAAAGTGGCATCGACATACTCTGACGAACTTCGGGATATGGAGACATATTTGACATGTTTTGAAGTACCATACGACTTAGTTCAACAATTCATTGCTCCAAATAAGCAATGGTCTCTAAAGTGATTCTTTTGAGGCAGCAGGATCACTTGTGTTGGGTAAAGAAAGATTTGGCTCAGATGAAGTGGTTGCATTAGTCAAATTTTGCACCATTTTAGAATGAACGAGCCTTCTTTGTTGCCTAAGTAATAAGTAGTGATTCCATGATTGATTTCTTGGCTTGAGACTGTGTGAAGTATGAATGTTTCGTCAGTTCCCTTTTTAGCATAAGTCAACCTTTTCTTTTTAAAAAACGTTTTACATAATGAAAGAAAAAAAAGAAAAGAAAAAGAAACAAAAGTTAGTATGTGATAAGAATAGAATGTTACAACAAAAAAATATTATAAAACAGAGAGAAAATATACTATCGTGTCTTATTATGCAAATGGACCTCTTTGAGCCAGAGGTAGGCCTAACGAATATTTGAAGGATAAATATGTCATTTATGTGTCATTCCAAACTCTTAATAATTTAAGCTCACAAAAAAAAGATAAAATGGATACATCAACATCCTACATTACATGTTGATGAACAATACAACTCAAAAATATATCTCCACTAATCTTCTTGATCATCTTGGGATTTTGACCACCAATTAGATATCTTATAGTTTCCTACAATGAATGATTAATTATTTTTTTGTAAATATCTAGAGTAATAGGTCTACATAATCGACACATTTATCCTTCAAATAATGCACACAAATTATGATAATCGTCACTTGCGGTCGTAGACCCATTCAGACATTTGGCAAGGTTTACTAATAAACTTAATACGCCTAGAGTATTAAGTTTCCTAAGTTGAAGTGATGCATGTTGTAACACCCCAAAAATATTAGAAGTGAAATAAGTCCACAAACATGGTTTTACGAGAGAGTTTACAAGCCGTAGCCCAGAGTACGACCCATGGACCAGGTCGTAGGAGGTGTTCCTGAGTTGAAAATTTTGGCTAAGTATAGGAGAAAATTCACGAGAGGGAACACGACCCGTAACCTGCTCCATGACTCGTCTGAGTTTTAAAAACACGTATTTTGGGTTGATTCCCACAAGAGTGAACCATGACCCGTAATATATTTCACGAGCCGTTAGATGATCCATAGAATATGATCTAAAAAACTCAAATTTTGATCTGCTTTCCATGAGAGAAGACCACGACCCGTGACCTATTTCATAAGCCGTAAAAGGGGTTTCCTGGTCCACTTTTGACAACTTTCTTGAAGGGTTATTTTTGTTTTTTCCCACCTTTTTAAAGCCTATATTTGATGTTTTATACCTAAATAAAGCCCTCAACCTATCAGTTCACTTTTTTTATGCTAAAACACCCTCTCCACTTAGGGCAAGTTTTCAAGGGAGAAAAAAAGCTAGGGTTTGAAGTGAGAACTTGAGAATTCTTCCAAGTTGTTTCAAGACATAAATTTCCAAGTATCTAAGGCTAACTAAAATATGAATTTTGTTCTTCCATGTCCCCCATAACCCGAGTTGATGGAGTGTTTAGTAAATTGAGCATTCCATGAAGGTTTTTCTTGAATTCTAATTTATTCTTATATATTTTGTATGAATTACAATTTTTATGAATTAAATACGTGAATTAGATTGTTTCATTTTTTTACATAAATCCTAGCATAAATTCTTGTTATTTGTTTTACATATTTTACTTAACGGGGTATGTATGAGTATAATTTAAGCCTACCGAGTCTATGGAATCCCTAAAGTTTTAACTCTACTTTTGATTTCCTAAATGCTATGAGTTAGAATGATGCATGATTGAGCCTTTATGAGTCAAGAGCTGAACCTTAAAAGATTGTAACTAAAGAGTTGGTAATTGATGTGATGAATTGAGTTGATAAATGTTCAATGAGACTAGATGAATGAGTTAACCATAGGATTAATGTCTTATGAGCACGTTGCGTTTTGGTAGGAGTATTGAGCACCGAATTGAGTAAGAATAAATCCAACTCAAACTTAATAACTATGTGGACAACGTAGGAGAGGATTGAATCATAAAAATAGAGGCTTGTTTATTGTTCCCAAAAGAGGACTTGATGTTATTATTGTGGATCCATTGATGCAATATCCTGTATCCTGACAAGGTATAGGATAGATGTGGAAATGACATCACTTCGTTATTTCATCACTGACTCACAGGTGATGGTTGTCGGCTAGAGAAACTCCCCAAATAAGCCTTGATAGAACTCTGAGTGGATTGGATTAGATGGTGTGTGAGTGGTAATTTTCTAGATTGCATTCTTACTTTAGACTTTTGACTTGATGATTGAGTTCTCTACTTTCTTGAGTTGAGCTATTTTGAGTTGATATTATTCTACCTTTAGATGTTTCATTCTGCCATTTTACATACTCATACATTCCACGTACTGATGTCCATTTAGGTCTGCTTCTTTTCATGATGCAAAGAAAGGTACTAGTGGTTAAATATTATCATTTCATTTTTTAAGTATTTTTTATTATTGTTATCTTTCGCTATTAGATTGTGATTAAATAAATGTGATAAAGTTGAGTGGTTTGCTTAGGGGATAACAATAGTCTCTAAGTGCTGGCCATACCAAGGGTACCCTCCCGGGGCATGGAAAACATGATATTAGAGCACAAAGTTCAAGTATCCTAGGGAGTCTATGAAGTTGCGTCTAGTAGAGTCTTGTTTATAGGTATGTTGTGCACCACACTTGATAAGCAGGAGGCTATAGGACATTAGGAATTGTTATACTTATCTTGTATTCTGAGTTCATGAGACTGAGTTTAACTTTATTAAAAGTATCTATTTGATTCGTGCGTTACATATTTGCAGATCATGCCTCCTAAGTGTACCACCACCAAAAGAGATACGTTAACCTCTAATGCTGTGAATCCCCCACCAAAGGTGCCTACTTAGTTGGAAACGAGGGGTCAAGGTTGACTAACTACAACCTCTGGTGTCCCACAAGCATTTACTGCTCTACCTGCTCCTACTACAGAAGTTTATTTCAGAGGAGCTATCACTATGCTCACCTAACTAGTAGCCACTTTGAGCGGGAATCAAAGATCACAGGCCCCTAGTCCTAGCTCCTATGAGACAACTGCTGCAACCAGACTTAAGAGATTTTTTGAGGATGAGCTCACTAGTCTTCACAATGTCTAAGGTTGAAGAAGACCCCTAGAACTTTATTGATAAGATATGGAAGGTGTTGAAAGCTATGCATGCAACTAAGATTGAGGGGGTTGAACTTGCTTCTTATCAATTCAAGGATGTGACAAATATGTGGTACAATCAATTGGAAAAGAGTCGAGGTGAGGATGCTGAGCCTGCCATTTAGGATGATTTTGAAAGTGTCTTTCTTGACCACTTTTTTCCATGAGAGTTAAGGGAAGCGAAGGTTGAGTAGTTTGTCAACTTGAAGTAGGAAGAGGTGACTGTCAAATAACGTAGCCTCAACTTCATACAACTATCTAGGTATACTCTAGAGATGGTCCCTGACATGAGATCTAGAATGTGAAAGTTCATATCCAGCTTGGGCAAGCATTTGAAAAAGGAATGCAAAGTGACATTGTTGATTCCAGGCATGAACATCTCTAGAGTTATGGTCTATGCACAACAACTTGTGGAGGATAAGGAGAGGTATATGGTGGAATATTTTAGAAATAAGGCTAAATCAGCAGGGCATGAGTCTAGCCAATATAAGCAAGGTAAGGGGGATTGGTCCTACTTTTAGAAGAGGTCTTCAAATTATGCACCATACTCAACAAGTGCACTAGCTCCGAGTAACAGGTATGATCATAAGTCTCAAGGCTATAAGAATTCCAAGGCATAGGGTTCTTAATCCTAAGCTAGTGTAATGACCTGGATAGGGGGCCTAGATGTGACATAGAGAAGGAGAACCCAAAGGTCCCCGATCAAGCCATCATAGCATCACTACACACATCATCGGTTCAGAAGCGCGGAAGCTAAACATATAACACATAATCTCTAAGAGATTTGGGACTTGGGACTCAATCTATGGGGATGATATCGGGAATGGAACAAGCATGTATTCACATAACACATAGAAATTATCTCTAAGAGAACGGGTAAGGGGAATTCAACTATGGGGCATACCGGGATTATGGGACTTTCCATATAAGCATATAGTCAATCAACCCAACATTCATATCATGAACATAATAAGAGACCATTCTCATAATCAAGGCAAAATATCATAGTATTACATAACCAACATGTTCAATATACAAGTCAATGTACAAGAGTCTAGAGTGGTCCAACAAGCCTCTACATGAATGAGCGGGGCCTCGACAAGTTAGAGGCTCACCCTCAAAACATTAGAAAATAAACAACATGAAATAATATAGGTAGATAGATGGTGGCTATTGCCCTTGAACAAAAGGGCTAACCACTAACAAGGTCTTCAATCAAGAATCAAACGTCGTCCGGTAGAATTTTGATATCATCTCCGATCCCTACATGGTTAGAACATGTCGACAAAGAATATGGGTAAGCACAATTAAGCACTAAGTATGCTGGAATCCAATGCATATGACAATATAGAATGACCACGCAACATGACAAGGGGACAAATGATCTGAAAGGAATGCACGTAGCCAAAGAGTAATATAACAAGATGCTATGCCATGATGCATGAGATGTAATCCTATGATCAATATATCTAGAGGGGATGTAACCTTAACCGATAACATGGAAGACCCGAGCGACCCACTACCCGGATCCGGACAACTTGACAAGTAGTATCCTAGACACCCTTGAAACAAGGGAAAACATGACATGAAAATCCCTATCTAGGGATTTACCCCATGGTGGCATATGCTTTGACGGAAAGGAGTATGGACCCTTTGAAGAGAGTCCACCCGCCTGCAATCCCTCGGTACTAAGTCTCATCCCACGGGAATACGTATATATAAATGCAACATTAAATTGGGAGGCTTATATTCTTTTCAAATCATGCATCCTTGGTCAAACCAAAACCATTGTACAAGAATCATGTTCATGCTTAGGCCAAAGACCACCAAGAGTTTCAAAAATATTTCATGATCATTCCATGTCAATGCAATAAGAATAGCTCATCTACATGGCTTATCATATCAAGCATTCAAAATATGTCAATATGGTGCAAGCACCCAATATGCTAAAAGAGCCATGGCAAGGGACTATGTGATCACAAGTCTTAACATAACATTCAAAACATGAGTTTCATCAAGAGTTCCAATATAAAAATAACCATGCATATGCCATGAATGAGGATCAAGAATATGGATGATGGAATTCAAACTTAAATTCACAATTTGAAAGGTAATTCATTATAAATTATGTGAAAATCCTTAGATAAAGCTTAATGCAATTTACCCATGCATAATTAAATCATCAAAGGGACATGCGTTTTGATTCTTCAAGACTTTACAATGAGATTCATGAAATTCAAGGTTAAATCATGTTTAAATCACCTAAAAACTATATCACATAATTCCGAACACTAAAATACATCAATAATTGAAGAACCCATAACTTGAAGAAGCTTAAAATCATAATTTAGAGGTTAGGGTTCTTGAGTCTTCAAGGATGGAAGAAAATCCTTGAATCAAATCCCACATACCTTATAATAACATAAGTAATTAAAGATTCAAGTGAGCAAGGTCGTCTTCCCCAAATTTCTTCAAGCTTCAACAATGGAGGTCAAGAGCAATTTAGGATTCTTCAAAGTGTAGAAAGGAGGCTTAGAATGGATGAAAAGGAGTAAGGGTCTTGTTTTAGAGGTTTAGGGGACTTTAGGATACCTAAAAAAGGCCTAGGGATTAATTAAATCAAGAAATTAACATTAATGAAATGGATACTTAACTGTTACACAGTGTCAAATGGAGCAGCTACAATGGTCGTCAAATCACCACACGGACCGTCCAAGTGGCCGTGAGCCACCACTTAGCCAAATCTTCAACGCCAACTCTCGGAGGACTTTTTGTGTGTCTTCACATGGACCGTGTACAGGTCCGTAGAGCCACACTTGTCCCAAACACCAACCCTCAGTCTTGGCCAAGCTTTTTCCCCACTTAACGGACCACTAAATAGTTTGTTTGAGGTCTCATGGACCGTGGGGTGGTCCGTGAGCCATGCCTTGGGTTATGGGGTGGGTCCTGGCCACCCCCAGCTCACTGGACCATGGCATGGACTCCACACAGACCGTCGACCCTCACACCGTTCGTGGTCCTTGCCTTGGGCCATTTTCAAGGCCTATTTCCAATTGCTTCCAAATTTTAGGCAGTCTCACTATTTTGGCCATAACGTCCTCAAACGAACTCCGAATCGAGTGAAACTAGTTGCGTTGCGAAGTTAACTCAAAGAGCTTCAATTTTATATATAGAAGCCCACACTGTTCAACCCTCATCAAAAGTAATACTACCTCAAAGTTCACTGTCAAAATGACCTCTCTATGACCAAAAGATCCGTTTTGTGTTCGGCTACTTAAACTCTACCATGACTAGTACAACATCATACAAGACCAACCATGAGAGGTTTTGAAATTTTTTATGTCATTACATTATCTCTCCCTTGGAAACATTCATCCTCAAATGTGCTATAACTATGGCTTGAGGACATCAATCACAAAACAAGAGACATTTTAACCAAAACTAAAGGGACCTTGCATCATATAAAAAATCTTTCAAAACTCATGTCAAAATGTTATTTAAATCTTTTTCATGCTCATGTATGCATGCAATGTTATGAAACTCAAGAAAATAAGCAATTAGGACAAATAGGTGATAAAACCTAGTATCTTAGGCTTGAGTAGATTGGAAAAGATGAGGATATCGCTCCTTCATGTCCAATGGAAAGTCCCCTTATATTCCACCTTACCAAACTCTACCTCTATATGGGGAGGGATAGCAGGAAATCCCTCGGGAAACACATCGGGAACTTACCAACCACCAGAACCAATTAAAGCCTAGGTGTTTCACCCCTCACATCTCTAACCCGCACCATAGGGTAAATTCTCCCTTTACAATTTCCAAGATCCCAACCGACACCTCTTTATAGGTCAAGTTCTCTTAAACTCCAACACCTTCCAAAAGCACAACCGACCAAAATAACGAATCCATTTCCCTCAAATCTGGATATGTCTTGGTGGATGTCGTGCCCAACACACACAATCAACTTTGATACTAAAGAATGCCATCTTCCCCTTGGGAGGAAACCTCCACCCTTCTTTCCGCAACCAACCCACTCCAAGAGTGATATCAAAATTATCCGTCTCAAGTCCCATAAATCCATAAGCAGTCACTTCATGCAAGTCAAAGATAGAATAATCCAATACTTTCCACTTTATAGAAACAATAGACCCTTCTATGGGAGCAAAGCTAAGAAGGGTCCCCTCAAAATTTCAAGACTCAACCCAAGCATAACAGCTAAAAGGGAAATCACAAGACACAAGTTTGCACCTGGCCAAGCAAAGAATAAGTATCAAATTGAAACTTTCAACTTACCAGTCACGATGTTCGGAGTCTCTTCCGCTTCTTGTCGAGTATGCAACGCATCTATCCCGTTGTTCCTAGGAGTACTTCCTTGTTGATATTTTTGTTGGCCTTGATCTCTCTTAGTAACCTTGGGATAGTCAGCAACCTTGTGACCCTCGTCACCATACCGAAAACAAGTACCTAGATCCCTCCAGCATACATTGCCATGATTCTTCCCACACCTACCACACTGATGTTGTAACAATCCACCTCCAATAGAAGCCACTTGAGATCTCCTCACCTTCCTTGGACAATTAGAGACCTTATGGTCCAAACCACCACACCAATGGTAAGCACTCGAAGCCTTTGTACATTCACCTCCATGACGCTTTCCACATCGGCTACAAGGAGGAGTTCGAGGACCACCCCTAACTTGTGCCTTATGAGGAGTCACCTTGGGATTAGCAGCTCTTATACCTGAACCTTGGCACTGTTGAAATAGGTCAAATCCCCCACTCCTAGAGTTATAGAACCCGCTATCATACCAGACCCTCTTTGTTTTACGTACCCTTTTTTCTTGAGCCATTCACCCTCAATTTGCTTGGGATAAGTTACGAGACTCGAAATGTCCATTCCTCAAATAAGCGTAGCGATACAACAGTCCTTCACAACCAATTCAAAAATACTTGAGATGAACTTGTGCACCCTACCACGGGGATCTGACACCAGTATAAGAGCATACTTGAAAAGCTTAGCGAACCTAAGGGCATGGTCCCTCACCGTCACGTTGCCCTATCAAAGATTTATGAATTCGATTATCTTGGCCTCTCTAAGCTCAAAAGGGAAGAACCAATCCAGGAAGGCCACCTCGAATTCTTCCCATTCAACCTTAACATTCACCATACTCCCCACAAGCCATTGGTTGTACCACCCCTGTTCTACATCCCTAAGTTGACAAGCTACTACCTCAACCTTCTCCTCCGAACTCATACCCAAGACAGTCAACACCTCGATGAGTTCTTCAATAAACTCCTGAGCATCTTCATCAACCTTAGAGCCAAAGAATTCTGGAAGGTTCATACGGGTGAAATCCCTCACTCTTGAAGCCGGAGTACCTATGTCCACGGGATTCACTAGACGAGCTTGGTTGGCCACACCCTATGCCAACGCAAGGACTACATTTCTAAACTCAGCATGGGACACCTGTTCCTCAACCGGTGCCCGAGGAGCTAGTTCCTCAACTTCAGGAGCCTGATGGGGAAGGAAAGCTCTTCTGGGAGGCATTTTTTGAAAGAGCGACAAACGTACCAAAGTTTAGAGAGATTCGTCACAAGATTTCATGGCACGACATAAGGAAGAAATGAAATAGGACAATTCCTAAAAAGTCGTCATAGCCTCTTGTTTATAGACATGGCGCGCATCATACCTATGAAAAAGACGCTAATCGACGTGGCATGTTAGAATCCAAGGAACATTACAAATCTAGGGCTCTGATACCATCTTTTTCATGACTCAGATAGGGGGCCTAGATGTGACATGGCGAAGGAGAACCCGAAGGTCCCCGATTAAGCTATCATAGCATCATTACACACATCATCGATTCGGAAGCGCGGAAGTTAAACACATAAAACATAATCTCTAAGGGATTTGAGACTTGGGACTCAAGCTATGGGGATGATATCGGGAATGGGACAAACATGTATTCACATAACACATAGCAATTATCTCTAAGGGAATGGGTAAGTGGAATTCAACTATGGGGCACACCGGGATTATGGGACTTTCCATATAAACATATAGTCAATCAAGATTCCCAACATTCATATCATGAACATAATAAGAGACCATTCTCATAATCAAGGCTAAATAGCATACTATTACATAACCAACATATTCAACATACAAGTCAACGTACAAGAGTCTAGAGTGGTCCAACAATCCTCTACATGAATGACCGGGGCCTCGACAAGTTTAAGGCTCACCCTTAAAACATAAGAAAATAAACAACATGAAATAATATAGGTAGATAAAAAGTGGCTATTGCCCTTGAACAAAAGGGTTCACCACTAGCAAAGTCTTCAATCAAGAATCAAGCGTCGTCCAGTAGAATGTAGATATCGTCTCCGGTCCCTACATGGTTAGAACATGTAGACAAAGAATATGGGTTAGCACAATTAAGCACTAAGTATGCTGGCATGCAATGGATATGACAATATAGAATGACTACGCAACATGACAAGAGGGCAAATGATCCGAAAGAAATGAATGTAGCCAAAGAGTAATATAACAAGATGCTATGCCATGATGCATGTGATGAAATCCTATGATCAATATATATAGCGGGGCTGTAACTTCAACTGACAACATGGAAGACCCGAGCCAGCCACTACCCGGATCTAGACTACTTATCAATTAGTACCCTGGATACCCTTAAAACAAGGTAAAACAGACATAGAAATCCCTATCTAGGGATTTACCCCATGGTGGCACATGGTTTGACGGAAAGAAGTATGGACCCTGTGGAGGTAGTCCACCTACCTCCAATCCCTCGGTACTAAGTCTCATCCCTCAGGAATACGTATATATACATGCAACATTAAATTGGGAGGCTAACATTCTTTTCAAACCATGCATCGTTAGTCAAACCAAAACCATTGTACAAGAATCATGTTCATGCTTAGGCCAAAGGCCCTCAAGAGTTTCCAAACATTTCATGATCATTCTGTGTCAATCCAGTAAGAGTAGCTCATCTACATAGCTTATCATATCAAGCATTCAAAATATGTCAACATGGTGCAAGCACCCAATATGCTCAAAGAGCCATGGCAAGGGACTATGTGATCATAAGTCTTAACATAACATTCAAAACATGAGTTTAATCAAGAGTTCTGACATAACAATAACCATGCATATGCCATGAATGAGGATCAAGAACCTGGGTAATGGAATTCAAACTTAAATTCATAATCTGAAAGGTAATTCTTCATAAATCATGTGAAAATCCATAAATAAAGCTTAATGTAGTTTACCCATGCATAATTAAATCATCAAAGGGACATGCATTTTGATTCTTCTATACTTTACAATGAGATTCATGAAATTCAAGGTTAAATCATGTTTAAATCACCTAAAAACTACATCACATAATTTTCAACACTAAACTACATCAATAATTGAATAACCCATAACTTGAAGAAGCTTAAAATCATAATTTAAAGGTTAGGGTTCTTGGGTCTTCAAGGATGGAAGAAAATCCTTGAATCAAATCCCACATACCTTATAATAACCTAAGGAATTGAAGATTCAAGTGAGCAAGGTCGTCCTCCCTAAATTTCTTCAAGCTTCAACAATGGAGGTCAAGAGTAATTTAAGATTCTTTAAAGTGTAGAGAGGAGGCTTAGAATGGATGAAAAGGAGTTAGGGTCTTTTTTTAGAGGTTTAGGGGACTTTAGTATACCTAAAAGAGGCCTAGGGATTAATTAAATCACGAAATTACCATTAATAAAATGGACACTTAACTGTTACACAGTGTCAAACGGAGCAACTATAGTGGTCGTCAAACCACCACACGGACCGTCCAAGTAGCCGTGAGCCAACCCTTAGCCAAATTTTCAACGCGAACTCTCGGAGGACTTTCTGGAACACTTGACGAGGGGGTTCACAGATCGTGTGGCTTTACACAGACTGTGTACTAGTCCGCGGAGCTATACCTGGCCCAAGAATCAACCCTCAGCCTTGGCCAAGCTTTTTCCCCACTTGACGGACCACAAAATGGTTCGTTTGAGGTCTCACAGACCGTGGGGTCATCTATGAGCCATGCCTTGGGTTATGGAGTGGGTCTTGGCCACCCCCAGCTCACTGGACCATGGCTTGGACTTCCACATGTACCGCGGACCCTCACACGGTCCGTGGTCCTTGCATTGGGTCATTTTCAGGGCCTATTTCCAATGGCTTCCGAATTTCAGACAGTCTCACTATTTTGGCCATAACTTCCTCATACAAACTCCAAATCGAGTGAAGCTAGTTGCGTTGTGAAGTTAACTCAAAGATCTTCAACTTTATATGTAGCAGATCACATGGTTCAACCCTCATCAAAGGTTATGCTACCTTAAAGTTCACTGTCCAAACAACCTCTCTAGGCCACCAAATGATTTATTTTGTATTCGGCCACTTAAACTCAACCTATGGATACCAAAATCAACCATGACTAGTACAAAATTATACAAGACCAACCATGAGAGGTTTCAAAAAAGTTTGGGTCATTACAACTAGTATGACTCAAGGTTCGTAGGGGAAACCTTGATGTCACAAGTGTGGCAAACTCCACCTAGGAGAGTGCTGTGAGGGAACAATGGTTGCTATAAGTGTGAACAGATTGTTCATTTCTATAATGAGTGACCAATGAGAAGGAGGGGTGAGAGAGGTAATATTGCTCAATCTTCGGCAGTAGTATTGACCAGTGGTAATTATAGACGAGCCACTTCTAATATGGGCGGGGATACAAATCGTATGTATACAATGGGAAATCGGCAATATCATAAAGTTACACTAGATGTTCTTATGGATATGCTTCGAGTCTTTTCCTATAAATTATATTCCTTGCTTGACTCAGTGTCATTTTATCCTTTGTGACTCCATTCTTGAATATCTTCTTGAGCCCTGTAGTGTTTTACTCCTATTGGTGAGCCTATTATAACCGAAATGGTTAATAGATATTGCGTAGTGTCCATCTATTATAGGGATGCTCTTTCTGATTTAATTGAGTTAGAGATGGTTGACTTAGATGTGATCTTTGGCATGGGCTGGCTTCACGCCTATTATGCCTCTATCAATCGTAGAACCTGAATAGTTGAATTCTAATTTCCAAATGAGCAAGTTATTGAATGGAAAGGTAGTTCTACAGTGCCTAAGGGTATGTTTATTTCCTACCTTAGGTCCAGGAAGCTAATCTCTAAAGGATGTATCTATCACCTCGTACGAGTTAAGGCTGATGATGTAGAGTCTCCACCTTTTGAGTCAGTTTCCAGTTGTTAATGAGTTTCCTGATGTCTTCCCTAATGATTTACCTGGAGTACCTCCTGATAGGGAGATCAACTTTGGGATTGATGTTTTCCCCGATACTCAACTTATCTCTATTCCTTCATATGGAATGGCCTCTGCCGAGTTAAAAGAACTAAAAAAATAGTTGAACGATCTCTTGGATAAGGAATTTATTAGAACAGGTGTCTCTCCATAGGTTTCTCTTGTTCTATTTTTTTGAAAGAATGATGGTACCCTCAGAATGTGTATAGATTATCGCCAGTTTGATAAGGTGAAAATTAAGAACAAATATCCCCTTCCAAGAATTATGACTTGTTGGACCAACTTTAGGGTACCACTGTTTTTCCAAGATAGACCTTAGATCAGGCTATCACCAATTAAAAGTGAGAGAATGTGATATCCCAAAGATGACTTTTTGAACCCAATATGGTCACTTTGAGTTTCCAATAATTTCCTTTGGACTGACTAATGCTCCTACCATTTTCATTGACTTGATGAATAGAGTATTCAGATAGTACCTTAACATGTTCATGATAGTATTTATTGATAAAATATTGGTGTACTCCATTGATGAGGAAGAGCATGCTGATCACCTTCGAATTGTTCTTCAAATACTTAAGGATAGTGAGTTGTATGCAAAATTCTCCAAGTGTGAGTTTTGGCTCAAGTCTGTGGCTTTTCTAGACTATGTTATTTCGGGTGATAGTATTCGAGTAGATATGCAGAAAATTGAGGTAGTTAAGAACTGTCCTAGACCCACATCTCCAACTAACATAAGAATTTTTCTGGGTTTGGTTGGTTACTGTCGTAGATTTGTTGAGGGATTCTCTTCTCTATCCTGGCCATTAACTAAGCTAACTCAGAAGAAAGCTAAGTTTAAGTGGTCCATTGAGTGTGAGAAGAGTTTTTAGGAATTAAAAACCAAATTAATGACAGCACCAGTGTTGACTCTACCCAAGGGGACTAAGGATTTTGTGATCTATTATGATGCTTCTAGAGCGGGATTGGGATGTGTTTGGATGAAAAGAGGTAAGGTCATAACTTATGCTTCTAGACAACTTAAGAACCATGAGAGAAACTACCCGACGCATGACTTAGAGTTACTTGTTGTGGTGTTTGCACTCAAAATTCGTTGCCACTACTTATATGGAGCACATGCCAATGCATTCACAGACCACAAGATACTATAATATGTATTCACACTGAAAGAGCTTAACTTGAGGAAAAGGAGATAGCTTGAGTTGCTCAAGGACTACGACATGAGAATCCTTTACTATACAGGTAAAGCTAATGTGGTTGCTGATGCTCTTAGCAGGTTATTTATGGGAAGCACTGCTCATGTGGAAGGAGAGAAGAAAGAGTTGGCCAAAGAGGTGCACAGGCTAGCATAATTAAGAGTTCAACTAGATGAATTTGGTAAATGAGGAATACTTGTGCATAATGGGTTTATGTCATCTTTTGTGGTTGAGGTAAAGGAGAATCTAGAACAAGATCCCATATTACTCTAATTCAAGGAAGATGTACATAAGAAGAAAGTAATGACATTCGTCCAAGGGGGACATAGGGTATTGAGATATCAAAGTAGTTTGTGTATTCTAGATGTTGATGGTATTCCAGAAAGGATCATGGCATAAGCCCATAAAGCTAGATATTCTATCTATCTAGGTTCTACCAAAATATATCACGACTTGAGAAAGGTTTATTGGTGGAGTGGGATGAAGAGAGAGATTGTAAACTTCATTTCTAAGTGCCCAAACTGTCAACAAGTAAAGGTTGAGCACCAAAGGCCATGCAGAGTAGCTCAGAATTTTGAAATTATAGAGTGGAAGTAGGAGATAATCAATATGAATTTTATCACAAGATTACCGAGTTCTCACATACAACTTGATTCTATCTGGGTGATTGTTGATAGGATGACTAAATCAACCCACTGCATGGCACTAAAGACTACCAATATGGCAGAAGACTATGCCCGATTGTATATACAAGAGATTGTCAGATTGCATGGAGTTCTTTTGTCTATCATATCAGATAGAGTAGCTCAATTCACTGCCCAATTCTAGAAGTCCTGTTAGAAAGGTCTGGGTTCAAAGGTGATCCTTACTACTACTTTCCACCCTTAGACCTCTGGTTAGGTAGATCATATGATATAAACCTTAGAGGATATGTTGAGGGTCTGGATCATTGACTTCAAAGGTAATTGGGATGATCATTTACCCCTGATTGAGTTTGTCTACAATAACATTTTTCATTCAAGCATTTAAATGGTTCCTTATGAGGCCCTCTATGGGAAGAGATGTAAATCACTGATTGGATGGTTCGAGGTAGGTGAAGCAAGGTTGATTTACCAAACTTAGTACATCAAGCTATGGAGAAATTAAATATCATCCAATAGATATTGAGAACTACACAGAGCCACAAAAAGTCATACACTGATGTCAGGAGAAGGGATCTAGAGTTTGAAGTGAAAGATTGGGTATACTTAAAAGTGTCACCCGTTAAGGGTGTAATGAGATTGGGGAAGAAAGAAAAGTTGAGTCCTCAATACATTGGTCCCTACCAAATTGTGAAGAAAGTGGGAAACGTAGCTTATGACTTAGAACTACCACTAGAGCTAGCGACCATCCATCCGGTCTTTCATATTTCTATGCTTAAGAAGTGTTTGGGAGATCCATCCTTGTTTGTGCCTATTAAAAGAATTGGAGTGAAATATAGTTTGAGTTATGAAGGGATCCCGGTCTAAATCCTTGATCGCCAAGTTCGTAAGTTGAGAACTAAAGAAGTTGCTTCCATAAAAATGTTTTGGAGAAGTCAATTTGTTGAAGAGTCTACATGGGAGGCTGAATAGATACACTCACCTATTCGTGCCTTCTAATGATGAAATTGATGGTAATGATTCATTTCTATTCTCTGAGTTACTTTCTCATTATTAAGTTGAGTTTTTATCTTTGAGTTAATGTTCCTCTTGAGTCTATGAGTATTTCAGTATGCATGTCTTTAAATGTATCCGCGCCTATTGATGATGTTAGAAATAGTCTTTCAAATCGAAATCTTGATTTGAAGTTGATTCTGGAGTATGAGTATTTGCGTATCTGAGTATTGGAGTATGAGTATTCATGTATTCGAGTATTCCGAGTATAGGTCTGCTAGTTGCTCATCATTCAAGGATGAATGATCCTAAGGGGGGGATAATCTAACACCCCAGAAAATTTTAAAGTGAAATAGGTCCACAAACCTGGTTCTGCGAGAGAGTTTATGAACCATAGCCTAGAGTTGAAAATTTTGGCTAAGTATTGGACGAAAATCATGAGAGGGAACACGACCTGTAACCTGTTCCACTACTCGTCTAATAAGTCGTAGAATGAGTTCCAGAAACTCATATTTTGGGTTGATTTC
Source organism: Solanum aculeatissimum (assembly GCA_038996855.1). NCBI lineage: Eukaryota > Viridiplantae > Streptophyta > Magnoliopsida > Solanales > Solanaceae > Solanum > Solanum aculeatissimum. The sequence continues at coordinate 20,027 of JBCEWC010006313.1, forward strand.
TATGAGAGTGAACCACGCCCCATAACATGTTTCATGGGTCATCTGATGATCCGTAGAATGAGATCCAAAAAACTCAAATTTTGATTTACTTTCCATAAGAGAGGACCACGACCCGCGACCTATTTCACGGGCCATAAAAGGGGTTTCGAGGTCCACTTTTGAAAACTTTCTTGAAGGGTTATTTTGGTCTTTTTTCTCCCTTTTAAAGCCTAGTCCTGACCTTTTTATACTTTAATAAAGCCCTAAACCTATAAATTTACTTTGTTTACGCTAAAACACCCTCTCCAACTTAGGGAAAGGTTTCAAGGGAGAAAAAGGCTAGGGTTTGAAGCGAGAACTTGAGAATTCTTCCAAGTTGTTCCAAGACTTAAATTTCCAAGTATGTAAGGCTAACTAAAACATGGATTTTGTTCTTCCATGTGCCCCATGACCCGCGTTTATGGAGTTGTTAGTAAATTAAGTATTCCATGAAAGTTTCTTGAAGGTTTTTCTTAAATTCTAATGTATTCTTATATATTTTTTCATGAATTACAGTTTTTTATGAATTAAATACTTGAATTAGATGGTTTTACTTTTCTACATAAACCTTAGCATGAATTCTTATTATTTTTACATATTTCACTTAAAGGGGGTATGAAGGAGTATAATTTGAGCCTAAAAAGTCTATAGAATACCTAAATGTTTTAACTTTTGATTTCCTGACTGCTATGAGTTAGAAGGACGCATGATTGAGCCTTTATGAGTCAAGAGTTGAATCTTGAAATATTATAACCAAAAAGTTGATGATTGATATGATGAATTGAGTTGATAAATGTCCAATGAGACTAGATGAATGAGTTAACCATAGGGTTGATTACTTATGAGAACGTTGAGTTTTGGGAGGAGTATTGAACACTAAATTGAGTAAGAGTAAGTCCAACTCAAACTCAATAACTACATGGCCTACGTAGGAGAGGATTGAACTGTAAAAAGGATCCTTCCCAATTGTCCCAAAAGGAGGACTTGATGTTATCATTGTGGATCTACTGATGGGATGTCATTTATCCTGACAAGGGATTGGATGGATGTGACAACAACATTGCTTCGTTGTATTATCACTGACTCATAAGTGATGGTTATCGATTAGAGAAACTCCCTAAATAGGCCTTGATAGTACTCTGAGTGGATTGTATTAGATGATATGTGAGTGTTCATTGTCTAAATTGTATTTTTACTTTAGTCTCTTGACTTGATGATTGAGTTCCCTATTTTCTTGAGTTGAGCTATTTTGCGTTGACGTTATTCTACCTTTACATGTTTCATTCTGCCATTTTACATACTCGTACATTCCACGTACTGACGTCCATTTGGGCTTGCATCTTTTCATGATGCAAATACATGTACTAGTGGTCATCAGCAGGTGCTCTGTTGAGGACCTATTTGCATTTAATTGATTAGCGAGTCATCCCATGATTTTGGATGATACTATATTTTTTTTCTTGCTTTGAGTTTAGACTTATTTTATTTTATTTTGAGGTAGTCATGGACCTGCCATTGGTACCACTTAGTCAGATATTTAGAGGCTTCATAAACTAGACTATCGAGTTATGTTTAGATGTTATTTTTGACTAGTCTCTTGCACACTAGTCTTACTTAGTTGATGGATAGATTGTTTGACCTTTGTCCTTTATTATCATTTTATCATTTCATTTCTTTGATTATTATTTATTATTGATGTCTTACGCTATTAGATTGTGATTAAACAAATGTGATGAAGCCAAGTTGTTTGCTTGAGGACTAGCAATACTCTCTAAGTGTTGGCCACGTCAAGGATACCCTCCTAGGGCATAACAAATGTTTCCTACAAGGTTTTGGTTTAACTCTAACCTGGGTGGACTAAGAGTGGGTTCTCTAGACTCAAGGTTCCTGAGAGGATAACTCAAGTGAGAAGGCTATACGATCACACAAAAATAGATTCGGACACCCCGCGCATATGCCAACTATCCTAATATTAGGAATTTGAAAACAAATTATTGGTGCGTAACACACACCTCACGTGTATGCGTGATAGTGTCAATATTTTGGAATTGGAGGAAATATGAGCAGAATGACAGTAGGTAATAAAACAAAAATAATTTATACGACAAATAATCAATTTACATCACATAAAGATGACAAATATAGCATCAGACAATTAGGGTAAAATAAACAATTATGAATAAAATAAAAAAATAATTAAAAATTCTAATTATTAACCCTAATTATAGCATCAATTATTTTTTTTAAAGTAACAGTCATGGACAAACTTTGGCAATTCCAAAACTCTTTTGTATTTGAGGGTGAATGACTTATTAAAAAATATAATGGGTAGTCCCTTGTTTAAAGTAATTTTTAGTACAAAAATATGATAGAAAAATGCACTAAAATTTTAGATGGAATTAATGCACATTTTAAAAAATATTTTTTAGCGAGAAGTTTAGCCTTAAAACAAAATATTGATTCCTATTTAAGAAAATATGACAAAAAAGTTAATGTTATGGCGATGATTTATTTCTAACTAGAGGTTCAGAAACCCAAACATCTATGTTATTGTTAGCTATGTGGATGAAGAATGATGAGATATTTAAGTCATACAGGCAAGTTTATATTGTAAGGAAAAATAAATAATGAAAATATGAGTAGTGACTCCAAGCAAGGCCCCTTTCTCTGGCTTGCGGTTCAAGATAGTCTAAGATGTTGACTCCATGTGGAGGTATGATGGTGTCGAATTCATGAGGCTTGCAAGAGTCCCGAATCAAGATTCCATATTTATTCTGAAAGTGTTCATGCAAATAAAGAAAGGATACAAAGATGTGAGACATTCAACTTCTCATGATGTTGAGTAAAGTAAATATAGAATCAAGTAAAGTTATACATCAAATATATCATCTCGAATTTGAAGCGTGCAAATATTGGACAAGATACACACTTTGTGTTGAGCGGCCTTTTACTAACTAAAATAGTTAAATCACATGTGTTTTGAGAGAGTACAAGATATATAAAATTTAAAAGAACCCTCATACATGCGCATACTAACAGAATAACAAAAATTTTGGAAATGTAGGAGTAAGTAGGGAAGTGCACATTTTATAAGATTTTTATTTTTAATTATCATAAATTCTAAATGGGGTAGTAAGTTTTAATATATATTTGTTAAGTATGGTAGAGTAGTAATTTTTATTGTGTAGTATTTTTATATTTT
>JBCEWC010006314.1:0-23246 GCA_038996855.1 Solanum aculeatissimum
GTTAAGAGCACCTATAGTGTCGAGGAGTATGCTAAGGTGTATATTCGGGAGTTGGTGAGATTGCATGGTGTGCCAAGGTTTATCATATCAGATTGTGGTACTTAATTTACTTCACATTTTTTGAAGTCTTTTCAAAAGGGACATTGTACTAAGGTTAAGTTGAGCACCACTTTTCATCCCCAAACTGATGGACAAGACAAAAGAACCATTCAAACCTTGGAGGACATGTTAAAAGGCTTGTGTGTTGGAATTCAAGAGAAATTGGGATGATCATCTACCTCTCATTGAATTTGCCTATAACAATAGCTTTCATGCTAGCATTGGTATGACCCCGTTTGAAGCTTTGTATGGTAGGAGATGTAGATCTCTGATTGGTTGGTTCGAAATAGGTGAGGCGACCTTGTTAGGCCCGGATTTGGTTGTTGAGGTCATTGAAAAAGTGAGGTTAATTAGGGAAAGGTTGAAAATGGCTCAAAGTCGCCAAAAGTGTTATTCTAATGTTAGGAATAGGGATCTCGAATTTCATATTGGTGATTGGGTGTATGTGAAAGTGTCCCCCATGAAAGGCATCATGCATTTGGGCAAAAAGGGCAAGTTGAGTCCCCGGTACGTTGGACCTTATGAGATTGTGGAGCGGGTTGGCAATGTGGCTTATAGGTTGGATTTGCCTTTGGATATGGGCTTCGTTCATCCGGTATTCCATGTATCCATGTTGAGAAAGTTAATTGGTGATCCTAAAGCAATCACACCTTTGGAGGATGTGACGATTGAGGAGAGTTTGACCTATGAAGAGGTGTCGGTTGAAATTTTGGATAGGCAAGTGAAGCGACTTTGCAACAAGGATGTAGCTTCGGTCAAGGTGCTTTGGAGGAACCAAGACGTGGAGAGTGCAACATGGGAAGCAGAGTTGGACATGATAGAACGATATCCTTATCTCTTCCAATCTACTCAAGCCTAATGTACTAGGTTCTATCCTTTTATGGTCCTAATTCTTTAAATTCTTAAGTTTCATGACATTGAATGCTTACATGAGCAAGAAAATGATTTAAATGATGTTTTGACATAGGTTTTGAAAGACTTTTGAAATGATGCATGATCCGTTATGAGTTATGATTTAAGTGTCTATTGTTTGATTGTATTCCTCAAGCCATAGTTTTAGCTCATTCGAGGACGAATGTTCCCAAGGGGGAGATGATGTAACGACCCAAAAATTTTCAAACTTCATAATTCTTGGTCAAATTTAGTGTTAAACTGATCGTGGTTGAATTTTGGTAGCCATGAGTTGTATTTAAGCGGCCGGATTCAAAAGGGATCTATTGGTGAGGTTGTGAGGCTAGTTGGGCAGTGGACTTTGAAAAGTCATACATTTTTGTGCATCATGAACTATGTGGGATGCTATATATCAAATTGAAGCTCTTTGGGTTATGTTCGCAACATAACTGGTTTCATTCAATTCAGAGTTACTATGTGAAAGTTATGACCCTTGTCGTGAGACTTCCCATATTTGGAAGTACGTTGGGAAAAGGGTTCTGGAATTGGGACTAAGGGCTGGATCATGGACTGTTTGGTGGTCCACGGTCCGTGTGGGTGCTTTTGGGTTGGTCCAGTGGGCTCCTAGGGGTTGGTGGCAAGCCATGGACCAAGTGTGGTCCCACGGACTACCTCACGGTGCGTGTGACCCTTCACGGCCCGTGAAGTGATTTAGAATGTTGGCCACGGTTCGCGGCTGGACTCCAGACTAAGTGATGCTCCACGGACCAGTACATGGTCCGTGTGCAGCTACACGATCCGTAAGGTCCCTCGTGAAATGATCCAGAAAGTCCCCCGAGAGTTCAAGCCAAAGTCGAGGCCAAGTGAAGACTCACGGGCAGGTACATGGTCCGTGGACTTGTAAACGGGCACTGTACGCCTTCCGTGTGACACTGTCTTCAGTGATTTAGTCCATTTCATTAATGGGTAATTCATAATTTAATTAGATCCTACGCCCCTTTTAGGCTTTCTAAGGTCTCCTAACTCCCCTAAATCAAACCTTAATCTTCTTTCATCCATTTTAACACTCTCCAATCCTCTCTAAAATTTTCTCAATCTTGTTGACTTCCATTGATGAAAGCTTGAAGAAATTTGGAGAAATTCATCTCTCTTGCAATTCCATCCAATTCTCTTGATTAATTCTAAAGTATGTGGGTTTGATTCGTGGATTCCCTTTCATTCATGAAGACCCAAGAAACCTCCTATTTAAATTATGATTTTAAGATTTCTTAAATGTTGGGTTCTTTAAATTTTGAAGTACATAATTGAATTTAGTTGTGGGCTGTAGAAATTAGGTGATTTAAAGTTGATTTAAGTTTGAATTATATGAGGTTTCAATAGATTTGATGAAGGTCAAGTTATGCATGTCCCTTTTACTCTTGAATTATGCATGGGTAGTATTTAAATGATGTTTTGAAGGTTGATTTAACTTAAATCTCTTGTGAAATACGTTTGATTTGAATTTAAAGTATGAATTCTAGTATCCATGCTATTCTCATTGTTACTCATGGCATTAGCATGCATGATCATGGTTTCTCAAGAAGGTTTTGATGTGGGCTAAGTCCCAAACATGTTTATGACTATGAGTTTGAATAAGTATGGGTTATGACAAGAATATGATCACATAATGTCTATGATATGGCTCTTTGAGCAACATGGGTGTTTACACCAATATTATATGACAAGTATGACAAGTATGGAGCTACTCTTATGCATAATGTTTGACATGAAAGTTTGTTTGGCTTTTTAGCCTATGAAGCATGATTATGAAATGTGTTTGACTTTTGTTAAGTATGCATAAGAGTAATGAAAGTGATTTTGGCTTTTCAGCCCAAGTATGCATTATTTGATGTTCAAGTGTCAAGTTTCCATTTTAAATACATGTATATGTATAAGTATTCTTGTGGGATGATGACTTAGTACTGAGAAGGATTGGAGTAGTCAGTAGGCTATCTCCAAGGGTCCCACTCCTTTCCCGAAACTATGTTCCAACATAGGTTGCTACCGAAATGAGAGGCCCGTAAGGTATGCTTTGATATGATATGATATGCTATGTTATGTAAATCCTTTCGAAATGGTCGGGCGCTGTAAGGAAGGTGGCCATCACTCCGAAATGGGAGGCCCGTAAGGTGTGATGTAGATTACCTTTAACAAGTAATCTTCTTCGATCCAATAGGAGGCCTCATTGGGAAAATTCATGTTGTAGCTCATTTGAGTTTGGATGTCGGTTATGGTTCTATCCCCTTTATACTATTAGCATTATGGCATTTCATGCATCATGGTCATGGCATATTGGTATATTATTCTTTCTTCTATTCTCTTCTATGTATGTGCCCTCGTCATGTAGGTTTTTATAGGTTCATCTGCACACACATTTACATGCCTGCATACTTAGTGCTTTTTTTTGCTAACCCATACTCTAGTCTACATGTTCTAACCATGTAGGGACCGGCGACGACCTCTATCTATCGTTGAACGATGAGTGATCTCCTTGAAGCTTATTGCTTGTGGTGAGCCCTTTGTTAAAGGGAAATATCTACTTTCCTCTTCTTTATATTGTTTTATTTTCTTCTCTTATGACTTGAGGGTGAGCCCGGATTATGTCGAGGCCCCGCTCTATCTTATGTAGAGGCTATGTTGGACATGTTAGACTCTTGTACGTTGTATTATGCTTTTTTGGGATGTTATGACTAATTGGATTTATTTATGGAAATGATGTCCCGTTTATGCTTATGATTATGCTTATGGGCTTGTGAATGTGCTTATGTGGAAAGTCTCGTAACCCAATATTCCCCCATAGCTTGAGTTCTACTTATCCGCCCCTTAGAAATACTTGCTATGTGTTATTCGATTCATGCTCATCCCATTCCCGGCAATATCCGCATAGCTTGAGTCCAAATCCCCGTTTCTCCTAGAATTATGTGTTATGTGTTTACTTTTCCGTGCTTTCAAATCGATGATGTGTGTGATGATGCTATGATGGCTTGATCGAGGACTTTTGGGTTCTCCTTCGCCATGTCAAATCTAGGCCCCCTATCCGGTTGTGACAAAGATGGTGTCAGAGCCTTAGGTTTGTAAATGGTCCTTGGAGTCCAACATGCTTAGTACATTCCACGTACTAACACATACTTTTGCCTATATGATATCACCATGTAGGGACGGGTGACAATACCACTCCTCACTCTTGTGGTTTGATATTAGACTCTACTATGAAGACTTGGTAATTTCTAGTGCTTTAGTGACAAGTCCTTATGATTTTGCTTATGTTGATGTTGTTAAGAATTTTGTACTTTCTTCTCTTGAGGGTGATCTAGTAAGAATGTTCTAGTCCCCGCCAAGATCAAGTATGTAGAGGCATGTATTGGACTAAAGATGTTGTAATTCCCCCTAAAAAGGAAACGTTTGACTCTTATATTACTATGTTCCGCTTGCTTACTCTTAAAGAATGTTCTTCTCTTATGATTGCTTGAACAAGAGGCTTGGGTGGGGCGCCTTTGTGTGTCACATTCGCCATGTCATGACCATGCCTTAGGTTCGTATCATGACAAAAAGTCAACTTTAACAAAATTTTTGAAAACCAACTTTTAAAATCAATCAAACTTGACTTAAGGCTGCTAACAGGAAAGAAAACCGATATTTTTGTTGAAAAAGTAAAAAAATTACATTCCGAGTCATTACATCATCCACCACTGAAATCCATGTTCATCCTCAAATATAAATCAAGGAATGTACCTGAAGTCTAAAAAAGATGAGGGTAGCGAGTCTGCATCTTAGACTTTGTCTCCCAAGTATACTTTCCCTTGGGTTGATGCTGCCATTGAACTTTTATCAAAGCTATCTCCTTGATCCTCAATTTCCAGACCTATTTGTCTAGAAAAGCCGCTAGCTCCTCCTCATAAGTCAAATCCATATCCAACTCTATCAAATCAATAGATATCATATGTGACTCATATGGAATGTAACGTCGTAGAATAGAAACATGGAACATTGGATGCACAAAAGATAAACTAGGTGGCAAGGCAAGTTTGCAGGCCACCTCACCTACTCTCCTTAGAATCTCAAAGAGGCCAATATACCTAGGGCTGAGCTCGGACTTCTTCCCAAATCTCATGATACCCTTTATGGGTGAAATTCTCAACCAAACCCGGTCACCCTCTATAAACTCCAAGGGTTGAATATGACTATCAGCATAACTCTTCTGGCGACTCTGGGTTGTCTATAATAGCTCTAAATCAAACGAACCTGATCCATGGTATCTCTAAGCAAGTCCATGTCAAGGCTATCCACTGTAATAGAATACAACCAACCTATGATGATCTATATCTCCAACCATACAATGCCTCAAAAGGAGCCATCTGGATACTAGAATAATAACTATTGTTGCATGCAAACTCTTCCAAGGGAAAACGTTGATCCCACCTTGCACCGATGTCAATGACACATGTATTAAGTATATCCTCTAGCACCTGAATAATCCTCTCATACTTCCCATCTATCTAAGGATGAAATGTTGAACTTAGGTCTAATCAGGTGCCCAAACCATGTTGTAGGGCATTCTAGAAGTGGGAAGTGAATAGAGAACCTTGGTCTAACACTATGGAAATTGATATACCATGAGGTCTCACGATTTGGCTGATAAATAATTGAGCTAACTTCTCTACCGTGAACCAAACCTTGATCAGAATGAAGTGCATAGACTTGGTCAAGTGGTCCATAATAACCCAGCTGGAGTCATACCCACCCACAGTAGAGGGTAAACCAACTAAAAAATCTATCATGATATGTTTCTATTTCCAAGTAGGAATGGGAATCCTCTGGAACTCACCCTCTGGCCTCTAATGCTCACGCTTAACCTGTTGCCCGGTTAAACACTTGTACACAAAATTAGCTATGTCCCTCTTTATGCCATACCACTAGTAGTGTTGGCTCAAATCATGGTATAACTTTTCTGCTCCTCGATGATTGAAATATCTAGCACAATGAGCCTCCTCAAGTATCGACCTGATCAAGTCACCCACTTTAGGTACGCAAATCCAGCTCCCAATCCTAAAAACACCATTGGCATGAAGTATGTCATTCTTGGCCTCACCCCTAGTCACCTTGTCTCAAATAAGACACAACCTCTCATCCTCGAACTGTCGCTCACGGATCTGCTCCATCTAGGAAGATTGAGCCTCTAAGAATGCAAGCACACTACCATAATCAAAAAGTTATAATCTCACTAACCCATTGGACAGTGTTAGAATATCTCTAGCAAAAGGTCGCTCCTCTACCCGGATGGCTACAAGGTTTGCCATACTACAAGTCTTCCTACTCAAAGCATCAATCGCTGCATTGGTCTTTCCCGGATGGTATGGAATGGACAAGACATAATCCTTTAGAAGCTCAATCTACCTCCTCTGCCTCAAATTCAAGTCCTTCTGGATGAAGATGTACTATAAGTTGTGGTGATCAATAAATATCTCATAATGAACTCTATACAAATAGTGTCATAATAACTTTAAAATAAAGACAACAGTCACCAACTCTAGATCATGGGTAGGATAATTCTTCTCTTAAGTCTTCAACTACCTTGAGGCATATGAAATCACCTTCCCCTTATGCATTAACACACCTCCTAACCTAACACTCGACCCATCATAATATACGGTGAAATTAACACCCTCCTCAGGCAAGGTCAAAATAGGCGCACTGGTCAACAAATCCTTGAGCTTTTGGAAGCTCTCCTCACTCTTCCGACCAAACAAAGTCTACATTCTTCTAAGTAAGTCAAGCCAATAGAGCTACTATAGTAGAGAATCCCTGCACAAAGCATCGACAATAACCAACCAAATCTACAAAGCTATGAATCTTGGTGGTTAAAGTAGGTCTAGTCCACCCTCTCACAGCCTTAATCTTCGCTGGATCAACCTTGATGCCCTCCTTGGACACCACATGCCAAAAAATTGCTACCAAACTGAGCCAAGACTAGGACTTGGAGAACTTAGCATACAACCTCTCCTCCTTGAGCCTCTAAAGCATAATCCTCAACTGTCTATGATGATTGGACTCAGTTTTGGAATGGACCAAGATATCATTAATGAATACAATCTCAAAGAAATCCAAATACGGCGAACATACTCCACTCATCAACTCCGTAAATGTGACAAGTGCATTAGTCAACCTAAATAACCTGGCAAGAAACTCATACTGACTATACCTCATTCAGAAAGTCATCTTGGGAATATCAGACGGTCTGATTCTTAACTGGTGATACTTAGATTCAAGTCTATCTTAGAGAACACCATTGCACCCTAAAGCTGGTCAAATAGATCATCAATCCTGAGATGAGGGAACTTGTTCTTGATAGATACATTAATATCTGTAGTCAATACATATTCTCATCTACCCATCTTTCTTTTTTACAAATAGAAATGAAGCACCCCATGAAAACACACTACACCGAATGACCCCTTACTCAACAAATCCTAAAGTTGATCTTTTAGCTCCTTTAACTCAGCAGGAGCCATATAGTAGGAAGGAATAGAAATGGGTTTCATGCCTAACTTAACATCAACAATAAAATTAATGTCCCTGTTAGAAGGGACCCTTGGTAGATCAGTAGGAAAAACATCCATAAACTTACAAATAACTAGAATAGACTCTATATAGGGCGAATTAGTACCGGTATCACAAATAAAGGCCAAATAGGATAAACAACCCCCTATCAATCAACTTCTGAGCCCTGATATAAAAGATAACCTTGCTAGGATAAAAGCCACATAAACCCATCCACTCAACCCTCAGTCCACCAGACACAACCAAAGTAACCATATTGGCAAAACAATCAAGAATAACATGATATAGAGACAACTAATACATACCCAGATAACATCAAAATTAGCCATATAAAGAATAATCATATCCACCCAAGTATCGTAACCCGTCAAAGATACAAGCAGGATTGGAACACCCGATCCACCTCTAAAGGCTCTCCTTTTGCAAAATAGTCCTTGCTGATGCGCATGGGATTCCACATGCTCTATGCTACTCGAGTCAGAGCGTAGCTAGTGATGCTCTAGGGTGTAACATTCGGGTTGTTTTTCCTAACAACATAACTTGGGTTAGAAACATGCACAAACACAATCATGTGATCACATAATAAGTCAAATTCAATAGAGAAGTATGCAGACACATATGAATAAGTAGAGCCATGATCAAATAATACAGGTATAGGTCAATAACAAACTAGGATAATACCTGTAATAATTGCATCTGAGGCCTCTGCCATGGGTCTACTTGAAAAAGCATAAGAATGAGCACTGTGACCTCCACCTAACTGACCCATGCCCCTACCACCTGACTGAACCACTGCATCACTAGCACCCCTACCAGGATCATGACTACCCCTACCTAACTAATCTTTACTATACTCTCTAACTGGTGGTGCTAATCCTCTAGTAGGAGGTGTTGAATCCCTAACAAGTGTCATTGAATAGGTACAATGTGGTCTATAATAAGTCTAAAAAGATCACTGTCAGATCATGTGGACAGGAGCTTCACAACCATATCAAGACCTCAGAGTAGGCTGATGATGTGAAGAACTAAGAGGAATTTTGTAGCAACCTTGACTTGTAGAAGTTCTAACCACTTTCTTTGACTTAAATTAAGATCTCTTTAGGTGAATATATATTGAAGACTCTTGTGATTGATAAAGCCACCTACATGAACCTCATATAAATAATGCCATCATATCTTTAAACCAAATACCACGATCGCTAGCTCAAGGTCATGAGTAGGAAAATTATGCTCATGCATCTTTAGTTTCCTAAAAGCATACATAATGACCTTGTCGCTTTACATCAACACACACCCTAAGATGACCCTTGAAGAGCATAAAGTTGATTATGAACTCAAGCACCTCCCTGTTGTCATCTTGGTGCCCCCTGGCCTCTATGAGCACCATGTACTTGAGGACGACTATCTGTACCTCCATTTGATCCATTTGGACAATCAACAAGCTTGTGGCCCATCTTGCCACACCCAAAGCAAGCACCCGAATCTCGTAAGCATTTACCACCATGGTTATTCCCATTCTTTGGACATCTGAGAAATATCAAGCCATCATTACTACCTTAAGTTTTAGGGTTTAGAACACTATCATTGGTGAAACTTTGGTTTAGAGCATTTGACAACACTTGGCCTTGAAATTTGTAGCCTTGTTGAAAGCGACCATTTTCTCCACTGATGTGCTACTAAAATACAACACTTTTGATGCTTAAAACTTAGAATGTTTTGTGTTATCAAAGAGATGTTAGTGGATTTGATGTGTTTTTGTGTTAATTTTACAAGATTACAAGATTCAACAAGATTTTGGGCAAATTTCTATAGAATGCAAGTTTTTGGTAATTTACAGAGTAGTCCACGGGCCATGGTTGATTCCACGAGTCGTAGGTTAGTTTTGTCGGTCATATCCAGTGATGGGTTAATTTTCAAGAGTTGATACTATGAGGTATTAGACGAGTCGTAAAGTTCTTGATGTCTCTTAGATTTTCTCGTATGCTGAAGGCCAGAAGATATGTTGTAATGCTAAAGTTTTATCAAACGAAGGCCTCCACGGGCTGTAAGTCAGGTGACGACCCATAAGCTAGATCGTGCCTGGAAGATCAAAGTTTCGAAGAGTTTCAAAAGAGTTAGCAAATGAAATCCTTTACGAGTCATAAGTCAGAAGATGGTCCGTAGGAAGGTCTCATAGGTTGAGGACAAATTTTGAGAGATGCAAAGCACGAAGCCCAAGTACGGGCCATAAATTCTTATACAACACGTAACTTTGTCCATTTGAGTTGCCAAATCCAATTTTTCCTATTTCATTTTGAATTTGTATTTTACTTATTATAAATAGGATTTTTTTAGGTTTTTTAGAGATATGCACGAGAGAGGATGACAAATAAGTCATATTTTTTGATTACTTTGATTTTACATTTGGATTATTACATTGTGATTTCTTGTGGAAGATTTTGGATTTCTTATTCTTCAATTCATCATTGTAAGTGATTAATTATGTTATTCTATTACATGATTTCTTCATCTACACTGAGTATGCATAGCTAAATCCACAACTAGGGTGGTAGGAACCATAAAGAACTAGCGAAGTAAAATTTGGATAATTCATAATTCTTGAAAGTGTGCATGTATGTATTAGATATTCCTTTCACTATGAGTGCTTTTTAATGGTGGCCAATTTTAGAACTCACCTAATTCTTACTTACTAGATCAAGTGGGTAATAAATAGGAAAAGGGGATAATTAACAGGATTCGATGTGATCCCTCTCATCTAATCAACCTGAACTGATCATGGGATTGTTGTACTGGAATAAAAGGTACGAGTTAGTAGTTTCACGCTGCGGGGATGGATCAAATCACATAGTGAAATTTGCCTCTCGCCTGGATCAAAGGGTTAGGTAAACATAACTTACCAATTCTGCATGATACAGACTAAAAAATATTATGATTATATGGTTATACTGAGTTAGGAATTCATGGGGAACACAATACCCTAGTTACTTCTCTCACTGATTTCACAACACTTTCACTTGATTGATTATTGTAGTTTAGGTTTACTTATTGTAATTTTACAAATCCCCTTTTCGGGAGATAAGTAAATTAATTCGTCCTAATCACTAATAATTGCTCCAGGTCTAGATCATATTTCCTGTGGGATTTGACCCTAATCTTTGTTAGGTAATAACAATGACCGCTATCCTCAAGTTAGAGGTGCAGTTTGGATGACATCAAAATTCTGCACCATTGTCGAGGAATATGACTTTTAGATTTGTTTAATTTGGGTGATTTGAGAATTAATCCATATTTTCCTTATTTTACATTTGTTTGTATTTTTGTTTTCTTGTAGCATATAGGTGTAGTGTATGCTAGTACCCACAGTCGAGGCAATCCCTTGACTCCATTTGATCCAGAGATATAGAGAACATTGAGAAAAATGGCCCAGGACAACGCAAACAACACTTCTAATAATGCTACAAACATCGCACTAAACCAGAACAATAATGATGACTCACCACCACTCAAGGACGTGAATACATTCCCACAGATCTTCAAGTTATTGCTCGTACATGGAATAAATATAGGCTTGACTTTATGGCAATGAATATCACCGATGCTATAGTGTTACCTCCTTGACCAAATGACACTAAATTTGTTAGTCAAGTGGGTTACTACAAATAGTGTAGAACATAGGCTTGTTCACGGGCTTACCATCAGAGGATCCACATAACCATCTACACAATATTGTGTTTGTCTGTAAGAGTATAAAAGGAAACTAGAATTTATCCATGGATGTCATTGGGCTCCGTGTCTTCCCAGTATCTATCACAGGCGATGCAACAGTATAGTTATCTAAGCTCCCACAAGGCTCTATTACTACATGAGCAGAGATGCAAAAAGCCTTTTTGGAGAGGTTCTTTTCCAGGTCAAAGAAGTTGAAGCTGGAGGATTTGATCAATAACTTCGAGCAGTTGCCTCGTGATTCAATAAGAATTATATGGGAGCAATTTAAAAAGTGCTTAAGGAGTGTTCCAGACCACAAGATTGTTTACGATTCCTTGGTGGAGATCTTCTATCGAGCACTTGATAATAATTTCAAAGTAGTGGTTGACGCCATAACTGGAGGCTCATTTATGGATTGCATATTTCTTGTGGTAGCTGAGAGACTAGAAAAGGTGGCTAAGACCAACCGTGCATGGGGCTCAAGAGAAAAGTCGACAACTAAAAGCTCCTTCTTAATTAGTACCAATCCATAACAGGCCAAAATCAATGAAGAGATGATGCAAGAGTTAGCTCAAATTAGTACTAATATGGGATTATTGATAAACCAGAACCAGGAGCAAGTTAATACGATTAGCTAACAACCACCTCATGCACCTTTATATGAATAACCTTATTATGAAGAGGACTCGTGCTTTGTGACTAATCAGATGGGGGGTTTCCAGACCAACACCCAAGGGTCCAATTAGGACTAGTTCAGAACTACAAAAGGGATAATGCTTATAAGGATAACAACCGAGGTGATTACTATGATAAGAATAAAGGATAAGATAAAGATGATGATTGGGGTGATAGAGATAGCGATTGGGGTAGCAAAGATGGGTATAAAAATGATGCATATGTGCCACCACATAGTCATGATTCTAGGGTTGGTAGTTTGCTTATAGAGGAGATATTTGATAAGTTGTTGAAAAAGGATGACCCCCAAGATGAGACCTTACAGGGGCTAAAAACTGACATCTCAAGTATTAATTAGAAGATTGAGTCTCATTTTGTGGCCATTAAGCAACTGGAGCAACAATTTGGTCAGATGTCCACACAATTGAACCAACATTAAAAGGCTACATTGCCAAGCAACACAGTGTAGAATTCAAAAAATAATGGGCAGTGCATGGTAGTAACTACACGAGGTGGTAAGCAGACTATTGACCTACCAATATTAGTAGATGATGCTGAGGTTCGTGATGAGATGGTAGAGAGCAAGGATATTGAGACTGAATATAACAAGGATAAAAATGAGTTGAGCAATTATGTGGTTACACTGAGGCAGTTGAAGCCCATACCTAGGCCTCTACCACATTTTCCTCAAAGACTGAAGAAGAAGGAGGAGAAAGGTAAGTTTCAGAATTTCATCTCCATGTTGAGGCAATTCACTATAAACATTTCCCTCATTGAGGCATTGGAGAAAATGCATGGGTATCCAAGTTTATGAAGGACCTAGTGACAAAGAAGAGAATGGTGAGCCAAGAGGTTTCTCAAGATCTTCAGCATTGCAGTGCTATTGCAACAAGGTCATTGGTGCAAAAGGGAGAGGACCCCAGAGCATTCACTATCCCATGCACCATCAGAGATGCCCACTTCACAAAGGCATTATGCGATTTAGGAGCCAACATCAACCTAATACCACTTGGAGGCTTCAAAAAGTTGGGCTTGGGAGACCCTACACCAATAAACATGTAGTTGTTCATGGTTGACACGACAATGAAGAAGCCTAAAGGGATACTGCACGATGTTCTAGTCAATGTGGAAAAGTTTATCTTCCCTACAAACTTTGTGATATTAGATTGTGAGGTCAACTTAAAAGTCCCAATCATCTTGGAAAGGCCCTTCCTAGCCACTGGGAGAGCACTAGTAGACATAGAGTCTGGCCAACTCAAGTTTAGATTAAACAATGAAGAAGTAATCTTCAACATATGTCAGTTAATGAAAAGACCTGATGATTTAAAGATGAAGGTGTGGTAACTTGGTGAAGTCTGAGTAACCAAGATGTGTAAGTCGTGTCGCAACACTAAATTAGGCATTGCTTGGGAGGTAACCCAAGATGAACACCGATGCTTAGGTGTCCAGGTATATTCATTTTTACCCCTATACTTTACTTTAGCCATATTTTATTGCATTGAGGACAATGCAAATCATTTTCGATGGGGTGTGGGTAGTTATAGGCCTCGAAGAAATCTGAGTAACCATGGTTTATAACTATCTAATTTTTGAGTCCATGGGATTTTCTTACATGTGTTCTTTCCCAAATGACATTTATTTTCTGTTAAAATGGCATGTTTAGGATGTGTAAGTAGTATTAGTAGCATTTTGTACTGATATTTGTGGCATATGTTAGTTAGGTTGAAAAATGATACCCCTCTATTTTTGTATGATGCATTATTAGGTAGTTCTTGATAACAACCGTGTTGAATAAAAGATTGACAATATTTGTTCTGACATGATAAGGCATAATTATGATAAAAAATATGATCGGAGTGTCTGTGTTAATAATGTATTTAGTGCCAAGTGCGTGTGAGTATTATTGCATGGTTTGGATGTTTTGTTTCAATTCAGAACTTGCCCTATTACTTTGATAGAGACTGTAGGTTAATTGGTTGGAAAAGATCTTAGGCCATCGTTCATGTCAGTCCACTTATCCTAAATAGACCAACCAAATGCATCATGTATCCCTTGTTCCTAATGTTTGAGCCTTGCATGTACCTTTTTTTTGTTAACAACAAAGTAACAGAACCTTTTTATTTGTGAAATCTTAAATTTAGCCCTGTTTCTTCCTTGAATATTGTGTACCTCGACTTAGGCTAAAAACCTAAGTTGAGGGTGGCTACAAATAAGTGACCCTGGTTCAAAGGTTGGATATTATACACCTCAACTCAGGCCAAAAGCCTAAGTTGAGGGTGGTTGTTGCAAACAAGTCACACAAAATGGGAAAGGAAGTGTAGGAATACAATGAAAAGCGGAAAATTGTATAATAGGTGTGGAAAAATGAATAAGATGCTTAAAATTTGAGCTAAAAAGAAGAAGAATTATGAAAATAAAAGGCAATGAGCTGAAAATTAGAATAAGGCACCCAAAGGTGCGAAAAGCAAGAAAAAGGGATCAATGTGTGAAAAATAAAAGTATTGGTAGGGCAAAGGTGTGAAATAATGTAGTGTTAAGGAGGGTCATCAGTCACTATATTCCAAAAATATCATAATAAATCCCTTTGAGCCTACGTTACAATCTAAGAAAGTCCTATAGTAATCCTAGTCCAAGTAGTCGAAGGTCATGGTCATGAGTATAGGGGAAAACCTATGGTATTATGCATAATATCTAAATATATGTTAAGAGCGCGAGCTTTATTATCAATTCCAAGCATTGAGTTTGAGCATAACATCTTGAGTGAGACATGGGACTTCTTTGAACTGCATTGTTGAATTTAGACTATTTCAATGAGTGTCTGCTTATTTGTCATAGTTGCACTATCATATCTTGATTAACATGAGCTTGTCTGATTACTGCTTGATATGTGCATTGATGAGCTTGATTGGGTATCTGTGCTTGATTTAGAAAGGATGTATGCCATAAAATTGAGGTTTGTGTGTTACTATATTGCTTATGTATATTGAGTCCATCGCTTGAGCACAAACAAAATTTTAAGTTAAGGGTGTTGATGTGCTGCTGAAATACAATACTTTTGATGCTTAAAACTTTGAATTTTTTGTGTTTTCAAAGCGATGTTAGTGGATTTGATGTGTTTTTGTGTTAAGTTTGCAGGATTACAAGATTCAATATCATATTGGGCAAAGTTCTATAGAATGTAAGTTTTTGGTGATTAACAAAGAAGTCTACGAGTCGTGGTTGATTCCGTGAGTCATAAGTTAGTTTTGTGGGTCAGATCTAGTGATGTGTTGATTTTAAGAGTTAATACTATGAGTTATTAGATGAGCCATAGAGTTCTTGACGGCTCATAGATTTGCTCGTACGCTGAGGGCCAGAATATATGTTGTAATGCAGAAGTGTTATCAGATGAACGCCTCCATAGGCCGTAAGTCAGATGACGAGCCGTAAGTTAGATCGTATTTGGAGGATCAAAGTTTTGAAGAGTTAGTAGATGAAACCCTTTACGGTTCGTAAGTCAGAAGATGTTCCATAGGAAGTTCTTGTAGGTTGAGGGCATCTTTTGAGAGATGCAGAGTACAAAGCCCAAGTACGAGCCATAAATCCTTACGCGGCCCATAACTCTATCCGTCTAAGTTGTCGAATCTAGTTTTCCTATTTCATTTTGGATTTGTATTTTACTTATTATAAATAGGTTTTTTTAGAGATATGCATGAGAGAGGATGATAGACAACTCATATTTTGTGATTACTTTGATTTTACATTGGGATTATTACATTGGGATTTCTTGTTCTTCAATTCACATGCTATTCCATCGTATGATTTCTTCATCTACACTGAGTATGCATAGCTAAATTCACAACTAGGGTTGTGGAACCATGAAGAACTAGTGAAGTAAGATTTGGATAATTCATAATTCTTGAACGTGTGCATGTATGTATTAACTATTCCCTTTGCTATGAATGCTTTTTAACAGTGGCCAATGTTAGAACTCACCTAATTCTTAGTTACTTGATCAAGGGGATAACAAATGGTAAAAAGGGATAATTAATAGAATTTGATATGATCCCTCTCGTCTAATTAACCTGAACTGATCACAGGATGGTTGTACTGGAATAAAAGGCAAGGGTTAGTATTGTCACGCTACGGGGATGGATCAAATTACATAGTGAAATTTGCCTCTCGCCTGGATCAAAGGGTTAGGTAAACATAACTTACAATTTCTGCATGCTACAAACTAGAGAAGATTATGATTATCTGGTTATACTAAGTTAGGGATTCATGGGGAACACAATACTCTAGTTACTTCTCTCACTAATTTCACAACATTTTTACTTAATTGATTGTTGTAATTTAGGTTTACTTATTGTAATTTTATAAACTCCCCTTTCAGGAGATAAGTAGATTAATTCATCCTAATTACTTATAATTGCCTTAGGTCTAGACCATATTCCTATGGGATTTGACCGTAACCTTTGTTAGGTACTGTATTTTTCCAATGATCGCTATCCTTAATTTTAAGGTGTAGTTAGGGCGACATCATCCACCTTTAACACCTTGGAATCCACTTTCAAAGTGAGCCTTTTGGACTCTCTTATTCCTCTTCCTAGGATTCTTTCCCTCAAGTTTATTGGCATACGTTATGAGTTGAGATATGTTTATATCCCTTATAAGCATCGCGATGCAGCACTCTTTACTGATCAAGTCGGACACTTCTGACACAAACTTGCGCATCCTTGCCTGAGAATCGACATACAAGTGAGGAGCATACTTGGAGATACTGTTGAATTTAAGGGAATACTCCCTCACACTCATGGATCCTTGTTTGAGGTTCATGAATTCCATCATCTCTGCTTCACTTAGCTCAATAAGGAAGAAGCAATCAAGAAAGGTGACTTTGAATTCCTCCCAAAGAATAGGATCATCATCCACCTTCTCCATTTTCCATTGGGTGAACCATATTTGTGCAAGGCCTTTGAGTTGGTAGGCCGCTAGTTCTATTTTTTCCTCTAATCTCACCCCTATGATAGTTAGGAACTTGTACATTTCATCGATGAATTCTTGGGAATCTTCTCCACTTTAGAGCCATGGAACTCGAGAGGATTCATCCTTGTGAAGTCTATCACCCTTGAGGCCGGAGTAGGATCTTGAGAAGCTTGGGCTCCTAGGTTAACTTAGTTGGCTACAACTTATTCCAATAATGTGATGACATTCCAGTACTCGACTTGTGTGCCCCCTTCCTCATGGAGGGGAGGGGGGGCTTGTGGGGCCGAAGAAACTTGGTCCTCATCGAGGATAGGAGCTCTTGGTGGTGGAACTCTTCTTGGAGTCATCGTCTAGAAATTCAAGAACAAGTCATTGGAAATAGGAATTCTTAGGGCAAGTTCTAAGGCACAACATAAAGCATGAAAGAAGTGAGTCATTTTCTAAATGCCTCATAGCTTCCTATCCATAGTTGTGGTGCGCTCCACAACCATGAAAAAAACTCTATTCGACACCAGATGTTAGATTTCCAAGGATCATTTACAAACCTAGTGCTCTGATACTAAGCTTGTCACAACCCACGCCTAGGGCCTAGGTGTGACATGGCGAATGGGAAACCCGAAAGTGTCACAAACAAGCCTTATAGAATACATAAGCACATCCGTGATGAGAAATATTTGATCATTTTCATGTAGTTCTAAGGTAATTAGGGGCTTAGGTCGCACTCTATGGGATAAATGGGCAAGAAATTTCCATCATTCAATCACAATAAATAATTCTAAGGAAAGGGTACATGGGATGCACTTTATGGGAAATAAGAGCTTAGGAATTTCACCATCAAACTAATAACATCACAAGCAACAAGTATGGAATATGACTAAGGGAAAGTCACCATAGATACACGATTATTGCATCATATATACAGAGCATACTATCTAACAATAACTCTAAGTCATAGATAGAGCAGAGGCCAAAACCTGTCCCGAGCTCACCCTCAAAAGTAAATAGTAAGAGTCTCAATGTATTAACATAATCAAGCGAGAGAGAAGATGGATATTGCCCTAAAACTAGAGGACTCACCACAAGCAAAGTCTCCATAAGTCGAACTAGCCATGAAGAGGTGAATAGGGAAGAGCTTCGGTCCCTACATAGTTAAATCATGTAGGAAAAAGTATGCGTTCGTAATGAAAACATGCATGAAAGAGACATAAATTTCATAAAATATCATATACATATGTAGGAGGAGACCTTAACAGACACTAAGACCATGCGAGCTACTACATGAAATCCCAATGTTGCCTCCACACGGGAAAAGGAGTAGTCTACTTTTCAAGGTAAACTATACCTCACCTTACGGGATCCAACCCATTTTAGAGAGTGCTTTATCTATACCTTACGGGATTGAACCCATTTTGGTGATTGAAATATGAACATAGAGCTATATGTGGATCTTCTAGCTAATTCATAATCCTATGGTGGCACGTAGTTATGGGAAGTAAGGCTTTATATAAAGACCTTTGGGGATAATCCCATTTCCTAAATCTCATTCTGTGCTATGTTTAGTGCCACATAATATATAAATATAAGCATAATAATAACAACATGCATAAGCTTGTAAATCATAATATCATTATAAGAGTAGCTTATTAAAACTATAATCCCTTCAAGTGAGTATTTACCTTTCACATGAGGGTGTACCATAGTATCATAAAAAAGGCTTCATAGTCTTACATAATTTTCATAGAATTTCAATGGATTCATAACCTACTTGGTAGCCCTTGTCATTTATAATTTTCATGAACTTGCATATTATGGATTAAAATCTTCCATCATGCATAAGATATTTTATCATATAATCTTAGTTCCAAAAACTTGGTGGGTTCAAGCATAGAGGCTTAAAATCATGAAATTCAAGAGTAGCATGCATAAATGAGGTAAATCATGATACTTAAAACCATTCAAATAACCCATTGTAATCATTGTAAGACCCTGAGCATCATGAAAACCATCTTATAAACCATTAATCTTCATAGCATTTTATAGTAATATACATGGTCAAAATCATAAAATATTTCTAATATAAACATTTGAAAGGATTTAATGCATTAAAAATCAATAAGTGACAATTTCCAACAAGAATCGTGTATATAAGTAGGAATAAGAAGTACCCATAATAAAATAAGTCTTGAAATTAAAGGATTGACTTGAAAAGGATTTTGGACTTGATGGGTGAAAGGACCCATGAATGAAGAAACCCACATACCTTAATAGTCTTGAGAAAGATAAGAGAAACTTAAAGAAGCTTGGAATCACCTTGAAGTTGGGCCTTCAATGTAATGATCTTGAAATCCTAGAAATTTAGAAAGAATTTGATAGAGAGGTTTTGGCAAGTTTTGAGAGATAGTTTGGAGTTTTTGCTAGTGAATAGGGTCCAACATAAGGGAGATTTTCATGAAATCCCAACTATAGAGTTCAGGGATTTGTCCCAATCGGCCTTACTTAAATTTGAATTTTTGAAAAAAATTTGTACTATGAGGGAGCACTGGCGCGATGGGGACTGGTTCTGGGATAGGTCCTTTTCGCACGAAGTTCAATTTTCAATTAATTTAATCCTAGAATGAGTTTAGGTCATTTTTATATTAAAATGAACCCTTTCTACATCAGCCTTTGGAAATGCCAAAAATTACAACAAAAAAATTATTTTTCGATATGATTGACCTAAAAATCGAATGAGACTAATTTTCCATATGATTTTGCTCCTTGATCAATAATCTAGCCTCCGATTTGCTAAAAAGTGTATGGATGATACGTTATGCAAGACACCTATTATAAAGGCATTCCAAGGACTTTAGGAGGTATTACAGTAGGTGTCATCACGGTTTTCGAGTAATGACAGTTTGGTATTAGAGCTTTAGGTTGACAACATCAGTATTATGAGAGCAATGCCTAGTAGAGTCTTGTAGATCGATGTAAAGTCATCTATATCCTATCTTCGAGAGGTTATAGGGACATTAATAAGGAATTCACATTCTTATCTCTTGTCATGTGCATTGACTTTGAATAATCTATAAAACCGCTTTTTTAGATTCCACTCTTTTTTAGATGGACAACATGAATTCATTAGTGGACACGTCTAAAGCATCAACACATCCGACTGGAGCTGCAGTGAGTTGTTTTCAAGCCAGAGATTGATCAGTAGTTCCTTAGAAGGGTTCATCATCTGTTTTAGACTTCTTGGCAAGATTTCTTGAGTGGGTCGGACATAGCCCTACCTTCTTCTCTATAGATCAGGATTTGAGCCAGGGATTGACTTTGCCACTTCACTTGGCATTAAACCATTTGGTAGTAGAAAAACCTACTTTTCCTTAGGTTGTGAGTCATGTGAAGGTTCTTGAGCAAGCATGTTTTGATACCTTCAGTGAGAGTTATCAGACTGGTGATGGATCTTTCTTTCTTCGACCCATTGACCCTCTAACTGTAGTATCAGGAGGTCCTAAGATAGGTCATAAAACATGTAGCAAACAAAGTTCTGACTTGGGTTCCCAGGGTTTATAGTATGGATATTCAGGTCGTGGGATCCTCTTAATTATAATTAGGTTTTCTCTACAGTCCCAATTATAGACCTAGAAAGTTTAGGGCTATGAGGCCTCAGTTCAGTCAATTAAGGGTGGTCTGCTAGGTGTTAGAGATAGTTCTCATGTTGTTAGGAACAAGGACTCTCATGATAGGTCCTACAAGAGATCTCAGCAGGGTGCCCTCGGATAGGATGATTATAGCTCGAACTAGGGCTCGAGGGGTTCTGATACACTTCCTATCTACCATGGGCGCATTATTACAAGACATTTAGCATCAGGTTGTTATGATTGCGTCAGACTTAATAATTGGCATCAAAAGTGCCCCAAGTGGGGTTCGACCCTCCAGGCAAGAGTTATTAGGCCTTATCACAAGTGTAGAGAGATGGGTCACTGGGCTAGAGAGTTTCCCTAGCATAGAGCAGTTGGAAAATCTGCTAAGCCAGACTAGTGTCAAGGGTTTATATCACGTCCATCTGGAGATAATACTTAGAGTGTTGCTGGAGGTAGTTTTGGTGTTCAGGTTGAGGCTGGTTATGATTTCTCCTATGCTTTTGTAGTATAGACAAAGGGAACAACCCCATGTATCAAACATGATTATGTAAATTATTTTATGGATCCTGTTTTTCTTGTATTATGTGGTGTTGAGGTCTTCATACCTATCGATGCTTACTTGACTTTTTACATTCATTGTATGGCTGTTATTTACATTCTACTTGGACTTGTGTGTATCTTGGTATCATAAGTTGATTTCTCTTTTTAGTAGTGGACTATCTTGATATAGTACTTACATTTCCTATAATCGTAGAATAATACTCGCAGTAGTGCTTAATTCGCTTGCCCTGATTAGTTTCTTTTTCATGTTGGCTTATTGGTGATGTTTAGTATAGATGGTTGCTCTTGTTATTGTTATCAGTTGGTGTAAGGTTGCTACCGAGAGTAGTATGTGTGATAAGTGTGACCCTTATGGTGTGTTGGCAGTTGGGAGCCCTTTTAGTTGAGTAGTTCGACCTAGTAGGCTCAGACCTTGACTTAGCTTCGTGTTATTCTATGAGATTTTGAGGTTTAGAATTAGCGGCTATCAGTGTCATTGTGTTAGATTTTGATAGCCCTAGTAGATCACTTTCTTCCTTTTCATGGTATTTTCCTCGATTGCGATATCAAGTGCCTCATTTGTTTAGGTTTCAAAAAAAAATTCTTCCAAGCATTTGGTGAATTAGTTATGGCTAGCTGAAAATTGGGAGGATGATTCCTTTGGTGTTTCTTGTTGGTGATATGGTTGGTTCTCTGTGTTCATGGTGGTAGCTTTCAAGGTCAAGGATGGTAAGTTTGAGTCAGAATAGCAACATCCCATAGCTGTTTCAGGCTTCGTGGTTGTAGGTTGGTTGTGTTCGCTTGTGACCTACTGGCTTAGTAGATCTTCGACTTGAGTAGTTGGGCCTGGTGCAACCTAGTCTTTAGCAAGGTGATTATATTTGGGAGAAGAGTGGTTGGTCAAGAAGTATTACGTCAACTTGAGTAAGTGATTTCTAGGGAGCAAGCATGATTTTTGGTTTTGGAACTAAGTTAGATTCCTTGTTTTGATCATTGTGAGTTTTTTAATATTCAGATATTGTGTATGATTCTTCCGAAGCTGGTGTTGTTAAGTTTGATAGTTGAGATTCAGACTACATTGGAATTGATTAGGATAGATAAGGATTGACAGAATGCGTCTGATAGACAAAAATGATGGATTTTGGAGTTAAGGTAAGCAATTCAGATGGTAAAGTGGTTTGGGTTCCTTCTAGGGTTCTACATTTCTCAATCTGGTGGTTTCAGCGTGGTTTTGGTTTTCTTGAGTGGTTTTGGTGATTTCGGATATCTCTAGTATAGTTGAGGGAATATGGTGATTAAGAAGGATTTGGAAGAGCTATTGTGGTTCTAGAAGCAAGTTTGAGGTTTTCTTCTAAGTTAGAATTCTATCTTGGTTTTGTTTGCTTCGTGGGGCTGCTTGTGGGCCCAATGGATAATGTGGGCCTAGCATCCTCGTCCTTTTGTGCTTGAAACTGCAATTGTCCTTGAATTTTGCGTACAAAAGTCCTTTTTAGTAGTGGATGTTATAATGACCCTCCAGGTTATTTTCTCCCCTCCTCGTTCTTTTTAGTGTTTAGAGCTTTCGTGTAACGATTGCAGATCATTTATGACTTACTAACATTGATAGCTCAATTGTTTGTTCATTTATTTGATTTTTATGCTAGTTTTTGTGTTTTGGAGCTTTTGGAGTTTGAACGGTTGGTTCGGTCAAAACTCTAGGAAGATGGTCTCATAATAAAATTCTGATAATTCCATCAGCTTTGGAATGAAAAAATTAGGCTAGAACCATGATCGGTTTGAGCACAGAGGCCTTCCGTGCGAGTATAGACCATTTAACATTATGGTCGTTGAAATTTAGCCATGAGTTGACCTCAACAACATTCTCAAATGGAAATTATAACAACACAATTAGCTCTAGAACATCAACTTTGGTCTAAAATGTCCTTTCATTCGACTCCCGAGGCATCCAACGCATTCCGAGCCCCTCATCCCTGAAGATCCTAAAAACCCTAACCCTTTAAATTTGATTTCAAGTTTTCAATTAAGTTATGGTTTCTTCTGATATTGTTGTAGATTAGTGTTGGGATTTGAGTGCTGTAGTTTTTAGGTGATTTAAACTTGTTTTCAAACTTGAATTCATGGATGATTATTGAAACCCTTATTGCTCAACAT
>JBCEWC010006315.1:0-23245 GCA_038996855.1 Solanum aculeatissimum
ATTTTTATACTATGAAAATATGAGCCCGCAAATAAATAAATTTTGTAAGATAATTTATTTAAATAAATTTACTAGTAAAAAACTACAAATCTAAAACATAAAATCAAGAAAATAAAAAAAAAGTGTAAAAGAATTTGAGGGATATTTTTGTCTTTTAAATATAATCCCATGGTATTAATCCAAGGTATTAGCTAATACCATCATATGGGAGGTATTAGTTAATACCATGTATATGGTATTAGCTAATACATGGATTAGTTAATACATGGGTCTAATTTCTACCAAATATAGTATTAACTAATACATTTCCCTAATCCATGGATTATTTCCCCTAATCCCTCCTACCAAACAACTCCTTAGTGCATTGGAAACTAGATTCACAGACCTTCTATTTGGTGGGTTATGGGCCTTCTAACTCTTTATAATTTAGGAGAAAAGTTCTTAGACATTTAATGTAGAATTTTAGAAAATCTCTTATCAACACCCACAATAACTTCCACCAACTTTTATTATGAAACTTCCTTGACTCCTACCCTTAACATACGAACATTGTGCAATAAAAATACTTCATAAAATATCCTTCCTAAAGTGTTAAGAAGTCTTAGTCATATTCCAAAAGTATAAGTTAATTTTAATGTCCAAAATGGCGAAACTACACAACCTCCAAATGAGTGACCAGGTAATCAAACTATCAATGTCAGCAAGTCACAAATGATTTGGGGTCACTATAGGAATGCTCTAACTTATGCAAAAGATGCAGAAACATAAAAATGACCTAGAGGATCATTATAAAGTTCTAAAACATTCAACTCTCAATCAAATCAATGTCATTGTTCAATAATGAATATAGTTTTTAGTACATACTCCATATGAAAACATCAAACTTTAATTCATAATTAAATATAGAGTCTCTATCTACTCATAAGAAAGTATTGATACAAGTTTGCGACTACCTAAAAAAATACACAATTAAAATGACTCAAATAAAAGAATCCCTCTAAAAGTAAGGAGACCTCACCACTATTAGATAAGGAGCATATCTTCAACACACTTGTTGAGGATATCTAAAACCAGTATTATAATGACCTGAACTCTTCATTACGAAAAGGTCAATGGAGAAGGAAATTGGGCCAAAATATTTTGAGTAGTAAGCTGAATGTTTTTAGCCAAGGCCTATTTAATATGAAATCTGAGTTTTATAAGGTCTGGGGCAATCGGTTATTGTATTGAGAGTTATATTATAAGTTTGATAATTTGAATTGATAGCCAAAATAATAAGGAGTCTATATGACTTTATAAAACTAAATTCAAGTGAGTAGAACTTTTGAACTTGATCTTAGTGCAAAGGGGTAATTATTGAACGTCATGGTTTGAGACAATATTATAAAAAAAAGAGTAAGTTCTCTTGATCTTAGAAATTACCCATAGCATATAAATGATTTTTTCTCTCGCTTGTAGCTGAAGTTGCACCTCTATGATTACCTCTATTTTGTTGTGTTGTAGAAGAAGACTAAGCTCTACTACCTCCATTACCCTGTCTCCTCGTAGGATAATCATTCTGAAAGAGACCTATCTGTCCACATCTATAGAAAGCTTTGGTGCCCTTATGACACCCACCCAAATTATGCTTTCCACATCTAGCACATGGTGGTTTTCCCTTAGAACCTTGAGCCACACTCCCTTGGGATTGAGAACCTTGAGTTTAAAAGTTCTGATGGCTCTACAACTTCTAATTTATACCTATTATTGTGTGCATGTGCACTCTTTAATGAAGGTACATAACTTGAAGACCTCTTTTGAAAGGACTTGTTGCCCTTTCCATGCCTCTACTCATTCTCATACCTAGCAGACTTAGCCTTCTTGCTCAAATTCTCCTCTTTGTCCTTTTTCTTATCATCCTCAACCTACTGAGCATACACCATTAATCTAGAAATATTCATATCAAAAATCAGTAAAAACGCCCTATACTTCTTCTTTATTTGTTTGCCCAAGCTGGAGACAAACTTCCTTATCTTTGACCTCATATCTGGAACCATCTCCAGAGCATATTTGGACAACTGGATGAATTTTAAACTATACTCCTTCACTGTTATCCCATCTTGTTTTCAGTTCACAAACTCCATAACCTTTGCTTCCATCAGCTCTTAGTAAAAAAAGTGATCGAAAAATTCACTCTCAAACTCATCCCAAATTGCAGGCTTAACATCCTTTCCACGACTCTCCTCCTACTAGTCATACCATACATTTTCAACATTCTTAATCTGATAGGAAACCAACTTAACATCCTCAATCTTGATGGCATGTGTCACCTTCAGAATCTTTCATATCTCATCTATGAAGTTTTGAGGATTTTCATCAACCTTTTAACCTATGAAAATTGGCAAGTTCATCCTCAGAAAATCTTGAATCCTGGTGGCGGCAGATGACTCTTGTGAACTAGAGTTAGGAGCTGAAGAACTCTGGTTACCACTCTGAACAGCTACTAACTAAGTATAGCAATAGCTTTTCTAAAATCACCCTTAGAGGTAGGAACAAAATAGGTAATAGGTATTTAGGTAGCTCGGGTAGGTAGTGCAACAGGTGACGGAGGGACTTCTTGGTACCCAATTCTGCTCTCATTCTCAGCCTCAGCTACACAAGCCCTAGTCCAATTTGTATCCCAATCATAGTAATTGGTGGTACTTCAGTGGTTTGGGTTGGTCGGCCTCTAGTCCTTACCTAAAATGGTAGAGGTATCTCAAATTATGGAACCTCATTTTGATAGTGTTCCTCTGACTGACAGTACATTTAGGAGGCATTATCTACAATGCATAAACGCATGAATTAGAAGAACTATTTATAAAGTCAAACCCTATTGCACAAACTTAAAATATGAAAGAAGTAAAATAATTCCTAATGTCCCATAGCCTTCTGATTATAAGTATGATGCACGATACACCCATACGTAAGACTTTACTAGACACAGTTTCATAGACAATCTAGGACTCTTGTGTCACGACCTAAGCCTAGGGCCTAGTCGTTACACGATGAATGAGGAACCCAAAGGTACCTCACCTGTGCATCTTAGTATGTATCAAGCATTTCATAGGTTATGAACATAATTAAAAGAAAAAAATAAGGGAAAATGGGACTAAGAGAGAATTTAATCATCAAATAAGAACCAAATCTTAAACAACTCATACATGTCTAACAATACCTCTAGCTTTAGATTTGGGCGGGGGCTAAGACATGATCCTAGCTACCCTCAAATAAAAGTAGCAATAAATACCATAAAGAAAGTCTAAAAGTCTTAATACAACTCAAGCTTGAAGGAAATAAGGTATTGTCCCCGAACTAGAGGACTTACCAAAACCTTTTCTTTAATAATCTAAAAGCTAGCCACGTGTAGTAATAGTAGTAGTAGGAGCACTGGTCCCTATATGGTGAGATCATGTAGGCAAAAGTATGTTTTTAGTACTTTGAATTTACTAAGTATGTGGATGCAATGCAATAAGGAAAACTATAGCATCATAATAAGCATATGCATAATCATAGCGAGGGAATAAAGTACAAGAGATGATGAATGATCAATGCATCTTTAAAACATGAATGAAGCATCATGAACTTCACAAGTATTCATATACAAATATACATAGGTGAGAGGATACCATAACCGACATATAAGACCATGTGAGCCACTACATGAAATCCAACGTAACCCCATACATTGGCTAGGGAGACTACTTGCCAGGTAGAAATTTGTCAACTTATGCTTGCACTCTTTTTTTAAGATTAGAAATTTTATAGATCCACTAGCCTAGCCTACAAGGGATCCTACGGTGGCATATAGTTAATGAGAAAGGATATTGTTACTAGGATTCCCTTACTAAATCGTACCTCAAGCCCTATTTGGTGCTAAGTCAAGTCCTATAAAATATTTTTAACATAATTACATGCATATACGTTCATAAGCTTAAAAAATATAATTTCATCATAATAAGAGTAGCTTATTAAAAATTTTATGATCCATTCAAGTAAGAATTGTCCTTTCACAAGAAGGATCCCTCTTTAGTGAGAATTTTCTTTCACCATCCTTTGTATTTATTCATAAAGGGGTTTTCATAAACACTTTTATAGCTTTCACAAACATATAGTTGAAACCCTAGTCATTCATATCATACTTCATTTGTAACATAGTGTAAAGCTAGGTGGGTTCAATGTATGTAGATTTTAAACCATGCAATGCAAGAGGAGCATGCATAATCTTCATAAAATTCATCAATTTAAACCATTCATAGATAACCCAACAAGAATATTTAAAACCCTAGGTGGAAAATCATGCAACAACTTGTAAATCATCAACCTTTCATAACATGTCATAACTTCATAGAAAAATACATTATATGGTAGTAAATACATCATAACATAAGCATTTAAAATGACATCATAAAACTCATGAAATACTCATAACTTGAAACTAAGTAACATTAGTAAATTACTAGGGATTCATGGATGGAAGGAACCCATAAATGAAACCCACATACCTTGATTGGAACTTATGGAAGATATCTAAGATTGGAGAAGGAAACCTTGAAACCTTAGTTTCTCACCTTCAATGAGTCTTGAGAGTTGAAAGACTTGGGAGAATTTGAGAGAAATTGGAGTTGATAGGGAATGAGGGTGTAATAGTAGGGTTGGGGACTGATATAGGTGGAATTAGGCATTAAACAACGTAGTTTTAGACTTAGGGTGAGAGGAAATGTCAAAACTGACCTTTATTAAAAATTGTCAAGGATAATCTACGAGTCTAATGTCATAGATCAATCTACGGCTCGTAGGTCAGGAGTTTCATCTAGTTACACCCCCCGAGTTTCAAAAACTGGCCTCCGAACCTTAATCTACGAACACTATTTTACGACCCATAGTTCCATCTACAGGTCATAAACATCCCTCATAAATCTATCCAACACTTAAAAAATTTCACCCTTTCAGAACCCAAATAACAAAACCCTTCTTACGCTCATTAATTAAACCACGATCTGTTGATGCCTTCATCTAATTACATTCCCCCAACTTCAAAAACTTGATTTGGTCCCCTAGTGTACGAGCCAGTGTCTACGACCCGTAGTTTCCTTCATGGATCATAGATACCCTTCGTACCTCGACTCCTACACTTTAAAATTTTCCCAAGTCTATTCTCCATCCACGAGGCCTATCTACGACCCACAAACTCAATCACGAGTCATGGATGGGCTCATACATCCCTGCACCAGAACTCAATTTTACACTTTCTTCTCGTATTCCAACCCTTTTAGCATGTGGGGCCTTGCATCTTTATTTCTATGCTCCAATACCAAGTTTGTCACACTCCAAAAGGCTACCATAGGCATGACCGACGCTCAAAAATCATTGTTTAATCTCTGAGAGAACCACTTGGTATCATCACTCATTCATTCATCAATGATAGACTTAATGAAATAAAAAAAATACTAATCATGTAGGCTTCTAACATCAATATCAATAAAAAGGATATCATGATCCAAAATTGGATCGTGACTAAAGGAAAGAAGTAATAAAACCAAAAAGCCACAACACTCAAATTAAAAGCCCAAAACCTGGAGTCATGAGTACAAAAGCTTCTACATAACATGAAAGAGTAATATACCAGTCTGTCTCAAGAAAAGTAATACAAAGTTTGAAATGAAATACATCAAGAAAATATTTCAATAGTACAACGGTGACTCGATAGCTAAGTCTCACCGCTAAAATAAGGGGATAAGGAGGATAATCTGACAGAATAAGATCAACTACCATGAGGGAGTCCCTATGCTTGATCTACAGGGAAAAAACATAGTAGGTGTAAGTACACCAAAATATACCCAGTAGGTTCAACTGACTAGGTAGGAGAAATTAGATAAGCATGTAATAACTAAGAATCCCCATCACCTGCATTGAAGGGTTAGTACACAATATATATATGCAGTTATAAGAATAGTTAAAGATAGAAAGTATAATCAATGATACAATACAAATGTGATGTATGTATATAATGCATGGGGTAGAATCACGACTGTCGCACAACTGGTATACATATCCACCGAGCTAAAGATATTAGGTAGAACCCAAGGGGACTCGCAGAACATGTACTGTAATCTCTCAAGTCTCACAATATCTCAACCTTGTCACCTCCTCGTGGTCAAGGGATTTTAAAAAGTGATACAATCTCCCCCTTGCCACCTTCGCATAGTCAAGGGGTTCTATAAAAGGTGGTACAGTAAAAGTGGTACAATCTCACCCTTGCCACCTCCGTGTGGTCAAGGGATTTTATAAAAGGTGGTATAGTATCTCAACCTTGCTATCTTTGCGTGGTCAAGGGATGGTACAAATACAACATGAAGTGAATGCATGTCAGTGCCACAAATCAATGTATAAGAGAAAAATATAATAAGATACTGATAAATAATAACCATAGGATCAGTAAGGAAATGCCAAGTGTCACAACTGGCACTACAAACCACCAACATGTCTCAAATTATCACACTTTCATCAATAACCAAATATATTGATAATACCGGACTTTGTAAATCCCAAAATATGCACATGAGTTTTAAAAAGTATCACAAATACCATCAATTACCACAAAAATTTTCAAATGATATCACAAGTCTTATATTATCACAACAACATCCAAAAATATCTTAAATCTTAAGAATACATCTCAAATTGCCAACAGATTCACAATTTACTCCAATTTCAATATAACTGATATTACATTATTGCCAAATACTATCATATCCTTTCAATTACTCATGGATCAATCTAAATCTTACAATTATCACATAAACATATCCAATAACTCAAATTAGTCCCAAAAAGATTAGACGAACCTACCTCGATGGTGAAATAGCACTTGAACCAAGCTTTTGGGCAATCAACACCTCAAGAATGAGTTTGAATCAATCAACCACTATCAAAATTAGATAATACGCATCAAGAGATGAATTTTGATACCCATATTAACACGAATTCGTTTTAGGGACAAAATGGTCAAAATTAGGAATTTTGAGGTTCACGAATATGAAAATTGACTAAAAATTATGATTCTACATAAGAAAAGGAGTTCGTGAGTGAAAATTCCATTGAAATTGAGCTCAAATTGAAGGAGAAATTAACATTTAAAGTTTTCAAATCATAGCCATGAAAATCTCAATTTTAATCATTCAAAACCATGAAATTGCAAGACAAAATCAAGAGAAAAGTAATGGGAATTAATAAATTTGAAGATAAAATAACTTACCAAAAAGTTTACCCCGAAAATCTCTCTCAAAAATTGCCCAAGATAGCTTGAAAATGGATAAAAATAGGTTTTATTGGCTGAAAATTTTGTAGGTATAAAGTGTACTCTGCAAACACGAGATCGAGTCCATGAATGCCAGAATGACCCCGCGAACGCAAAGATTATAGTGTCTAGACCTCCGCAAAGCAGAGTAGAAGAAGGTTGGCCTCTGCGACCACAGAGAAGGCTTCAGTGAATGCAAATATCAAGGAGCGAAGACATCCATGAACGCGAGGCCCAATCCTGCAAATGCGGAGGGTAATTCAGCTTGCACCAAATGAAAAAAACCAACTATTGCAAAATCCCTGGAACGGACCCCGAGGTCTATTCGGAACCCGATACGTATTTACTAGACATGTAACCCTACCATAAATAACGATTCAGACTCAATGAAATTATCAGAATTCGATTCTGAGGCTTTTTCGACCCAGTTACCAATAAAGCTCATTAAAACTAGTCAAAACTCAAAATACTAAAACTACCCTTGAAAACTTTAAAAATTACAACGAGACCATATCTAGCGTTAGTTTCACCATTCAAAACCACTGGAACTGTCGAAATTCCAATTTGAGCTTCCAAACTCAGAATGTTGATTAAAGTCAAACTTAGGCTCCAAAATCAACTGAAAATGCAATTTTGGGTCCAGAATCTCTAGTTTAATCCTAAACTTAGTTTCATAAGTTCTTCTAGATCAAATTTGAGTTTCGAAGCTAATAGAATCAACAAATATTCATTCCGATATCTGAAACTTAGAATGGAATAAAAACTCACTTTTTCGATAACTTAAGCTTCCAAAAATGTCGAAACTCACATTTTCCACTTTTAAAATACAAGATCATAGTTCCAATAACACAGATAGTTCAAAATAGGTCCAAAGCAATTTATAAAAGGTCAAAATAGTAATTTTCACAGATAAGCTCAAAAATAACCTTGCAATGGTCAAAATAGTAATTTTCACAAATAAGCTAAAAAATGACCGACAAAGTCATTACAAAGGATGACCCTCAAAAGTAACTCAATATCAGAATGTAGTAATAGCTTTATATAATAAGGAAATAGTTTGAAATAGACTCAAAAGGAAAAACTCTAATCTACTCCATTTATGTCTATGAAGCCTCTATCACTATAGACGGTGCCAATGACATTTCCATGACCACCTTAAAGAAATAAAATACTCAACTCAAAGAATAAATAAATAAGTAAAAGTATTCCTCCGAATGCAAAGAGGTCTCACCAAAGCTCTAGAAATGCTCAAAATATTCAAGAAGTCACCTACTAAGGATCTCTAACACCTATATCTGCATCATGAAAACATGAAGCACCAAATGACATCAGTACGTGAAAAGTATGGTATGTAAAATAGCTTGAAAGTAAGTACATACATCAATATACTCAACTTAACATCATTATGATGTACAACACTTAAAATAACAATGCTTTCATCAGTTAAAAGTATAAATATGAAATATCATGTAAAATAGTATGTTTACTCATTAGGGAGTTTCTCTAGCCGAATACCATCACTTATGAGCCGATGATGATACAATGAAGTGATGCCATTGCCACATCTATCTAATACCTTGCAAGGGTAAAAGACATTAACATCAGCGGATCCAAACAACATAGTCCTCTTTTGGAACAGGAGACGCATGACCTCTATCCTACATTGGCTATGTAGTTATAGGGTTTGAGTTGATTATACTCTTACCCAACTAGATGCGTAATACTACTCCCAAATCATGTGCTCATATTATTATCTCATCTAGTCTCATTGTACTTTAAATTAAAGCACCATCTCATCTCAAAACATCCTCATCCCCATTTTCATCTTTCATCAATAATCATGTTAAAATATATTTATATTTATATCAAAATACCTTGCTCAAAACATCATTTAACTCAATGCTCAACTTCATCAAAGCTTATTAACACATGCATCATCTCAAATTGAAAGTAAATCTTTAATTTATGCATGAAAAATTATTTATCTCAACATCAATTTATGGATGGGACATCATGAACATCAACTCACTAGGGCTCATGCAAATGAATGCATGAATACACATCTCAATCATCTTCTCAACTCATGGACATTATCAATATACAATTTAATGTAAGAAACTCAAGAAAATACTAATTGACTCCAAAACTCATATAAACGATTAGAGTAAAACTCAACTCAAACCCAATTACTATGAATTTAGATACTGGGCATATGAACGAACTCAGTCCAACACTATCATAGCTTTACATATCTGGAATTCATAACATACCGTCGAAACTAAAAGAATGTAGGTTGAATGTTTGAATCTTAGCCTTTTTCTCCTCTATAATTCTTGCTCACAAATAATCGATGTGTTAATAAAAGAAAAGGGTCATGAGGTACTGATAAGGGGCTCAAATTAACCCTAAAACGTCAGGGTTTTGACTAGAAAAGGATAAAAAAAGACAAAATAGTCCCTCGTTAAAATTACCAGATTAAACCACAAAACTTCATCTATGGGTCGTGGTCCAGTCTACATGGCGTAGAAGACCCTTTCATAGATGATTGGAAGGTTTTGGGGATAGGTCTACAACCAGGCATCTATAGGTCGTAGACTCATTTATGGGTACTAAAGAGGTCTCATCTTGTCAAAGTTGGTCAAGCTTTAGAGACTATATTTTGGGCTCAAAACTACGAGGAAAGAATTATGAGTTGTAGTCTTGAGTACAGGTTGTAGACCCTGTTCATAGTTCAACTCAATACTTAAAACAAATTTAGGATTTCAACACTAGGATTGTACGAACCCCTTTTTATGGCTCATTAAAAGATCGACGGGTCATGGATCAACTCGTAGACTCAATTTCAAAACTCAAACTTTTATTAAGGGTCAGGGATAACCATATCTACAAATCATAGAACTATCTACAAACCCTAGAAGACCTTTCGTGGTCACTGATAATGACACTATTCTTAGAATTTTCTGGGACTTTTAAGGTCATATAAGGTAGGATAATTTAGAGGGTTTTACACTATTGGAAAGTCTATCATAGCCATCCATGTTTATCATACTTGTTGTTTTGTTTTTGGGATTCCACACTTGGGATGATTTGGTGATTTTAGATATGATCAATTTCGACATGATTTTAGGCATGGCGTAGTTGTCCCCTATCATGCAGTGCTTAATTTTCATGCTAGGACTGTTGCTCTAGAGATCCCAGGTAGGGAAAGGTTAAAGGGAGAAAAGGTGTACAAGCCAAAACGAGCTAAAATCATATCATGTATTTGGGCTTGAAAAATGGTGGGTCAAGGTTGTCTAGCATATTTGGCTCATGTTATGGATGTAAGGCAAAATCCCCACTCTATTGATTCCATCATGTATCATCTGAGTTAAAGGAAGTCTTTTTGACAAATTTTCCTGGCATGCTCTTGATAGAGATACAAATTTCTGCATTAATTTCGAGCTTGGAACTCATCCCATCTTTGTTCCCCTTATCTTATGGCCCTAGAAGAGTTAAGAGAACTCAAGATTCAAATACAAGAACTCCTTGATAAGGGCTTCATTTGTCCTAGTGATTCACCGTGAGGTGCTCTGGTCTTGTTTGTTAAAAAAAAGAAAGGGTGATGGTGGATCTCTAAAATATTGAAGCAGTTAAGAATTGAGTTCAACCTAGTTTAGCCACTATGGTGAGAAGTTTTGTGAGGCTCGTTAGATACTATCGGTGGTTTGTGAAAAACTTTGCTTCTTTTGCTACCCATTTAATAAGGTTAACCCAAAAAATTTATCATTTAAGTGGATTGACAAGTGCGAGGAGAAATTCCAAAAGCTCAAGACTCTTTTTACTATAGCCCCAATCTTGATGTTATTGGTAGAAAGAATTTTATAATTTATTGTGATGTCTCATATATGGGTTTGGATGTTGTGTTGATACAGGATAAAAATGTTATAGCTTATGTTTCATGAAAGCTAAAGGTTCTGAGCAGAACTATCCAACACATGACTTGGAGTTGGCAGCGGTGGTATTTTTCCTAAAAATCTAGTGACATTACCTCTATGGGGCTAATTGTGAGGTGTTTACATACCATCACAGTCTTTAGCCTGTGTCCACTCAAAAAGACTTGAACTTGATATAGTGGAGGTGGATGAAATTTTTTAAAGACTATGATGTCACCATCTAATACCACTCAAGTAAGGCTAATATAGTGGTGGATGAATGGAGCCAAAAATCAATAAGTATGGGTAGTCTAGCCTGGTTGAGTGTGGCTAAGTAACTCTTTGATAAAGAAATTCAAGCATTGGAGGCCAAATTCATGAAGTTAGCCATTTCAGAGAAAGGCAGAGTATTGTCTAGTATTTAATTGAGACCCACTTTCATCAAGGATATTAAGACCAAGCAATTTCAAAATAAAGAGTTGAACAAGATTTAAAAAAAAAGGCAATGTCTTGCAAGGCACAAGATGCATCTTTGGATGCAGACAAAGTGCTCAATTTTAAAGGAAGAGTTTGTGTTCCTCGAGTAGATGGTGTAATTAAGAGAACATTGCCAGAAGCTCATGGTTTTTGGTATTCTATTCATCCAGATGTGACCAAGATATATCAAGATTTGAGACGACTGTATAAGTGACCTAGTATGAAGAAAGACATAGCCGAATTCGTGGTCAAGTATTAGAATTTTCAACAAGTAAAAATATGAGAACTAAAGGACAATAAGCTTACTTCAAATAATGCCCATTACCGAATGGAAGCAGGAGAGGATGGCCATGGATTTTGTTGTGGGTTCTCCTAAGACCTTGGAAAAGTTTGATTTTATTTGGGTTATAATTAACCAGCTAACGAAATCAGCCCATATTATTCCCGTCAAGGTGGATTATAATGCTCAACACTTGGCAAATATCTATGTGAAATATAGTGAAACTATATGGGGTGCCCCTCTCGATTATCTTATACCGTGGTACTCAGTTCACCTCCAAGTTTGGGGTGAGGCTACATGAGGATCTGGGCACACAATTCATTTTTAGCATCATTTTTCATTCACAAAATGATGGGCAGTCAGAGCAAACTATCTAAATTTTGGAAGACATCTTGAGGGCATGTGTGATCGACTTTGGTGGTCATTGGGACAAGTTTTTACCATTGTGTGAGTTCATTTATAATAATAGTTATCACTTCAGTATAATTATGGCACCTTTTGAAGCTCTTTATGTGAGAAAATGTAGATCACCCATAGGATGCTTTGAGATCGGATACGTGAATCCTTTTGGGGTTAATTTAGTAAAGGATGCTCAGGATAAAGTAAGAAGTATCCAAGCTAAGCTTCTAGTATCCCAGAGTAAACAGAAAGAATATGTAGATCTTAAGGTTAGAGATATGAATCATATGATACTTCAAGCTAGTGAAAAAACTCTCTTGAAAGTGTCCCCCATGAAGGGTATTATGAGATTTGGTAAGAAGGAAGGGCTCAGTCCTCGCTCAATTGGCCCATTTGAGATCCTTGAGTGTGTGCTACTAGTGGCTTATTAATTGGCTCTACCACCTAGTTAATCTAGACTCCATCCAATATTTCATATGTCTATGTTGAAAAAGTACCATGCGAATGGAGACTACATCATTAAGTGAGACTTAGTATTGTTAGATATGAATTTCCAATACGAGGAAGACTCGGTTATAATTCTTGATCGAGATATTCAAAAGTTTAGGACCAAGGAGATTAAGTCTGTGAAGATCCAACGAAAGCATCATCTAGTTGAGAAAGCGACGTGGTAAGAAGGATATACAAGACAAGTACCCTCAATTGTTCATCGATTCAGGTACTACTCTATTCTTACCCTAGCCCAATATTTTCTATAAGATCATTCGGGGATGAGTGATGGGTAAATTGATATCTATTGTAATAACCTAATCCCGTCATTATGAATAGGTCAATGAAAAGGAAATTGGTCCAGAAAACTTTTGAGTAGTAAGTTAAAAATTTTGAGCCTAGGCCAGTTTCAGATATAATTTGAGTTGTGTGAGGTCTAGGGCAATCCAATAATGGATTGGGAGTTGGATTATAAGTTTAATTATTTGAGTTGACAGCTAGATGATAAAGATCATGTATGGCTTTACAGAACTGAATTTAGGTGAGTACAACTCCCAAAATTAATCTTGGCACAAAGGGGTAATCATTTTGAACGTCTTAGTTTGAAAGTGTGTTACAAAAGGAAGGTTGGGATACGAGTTATGAAGTTTTGTGTCTATGCAACTCGCTATGGTGTGATCATTCCTGCTATGACAGTGCCTCCATGGCGGGATAAGTGGCTATCATGACGGGACAGATGTGGGTGTTAAGTTAGAAAAGTCTCAAATTCATTCATATTTCTCCCACTTCATCCTTGAGAAACTAGAAATGCCCTAGAGCTATTTCTCTTCAAATTTCCACCAATTTCATTGCTAAAAGTAAGATAATCACTTTCCTAACTTGTAGTTCATTTCTAGACCTTCAATTCTAGGAAAATTGATGTAGGAAATGATTTAGATCTGTAATTAATGATAGGTAAAAGCCCTAGTTGGGGAAGAAGATCATGGAAGTGGACAAAGGTTAGAATTCTGCTATAATCCAAGTAAATTAGGTAACTATTGTTGACTATATGTACTTTCTTGATTGTTTATAGACTAAGAATGAGCTAGGACTTTGGAAAAAGGGGAAAGCTCCAGTTCTATAGAGTTTAAGGCTTGAATTTGAGGTAGGTGATGGTTTAGTATTCCTATTTGTGTGATATATGCATGTTAACTACTTCATAGTACTTCTTGCATGTATGTAAAAAGGGAATGATGACATAAAGCTAATTGATAATCTCTCATGATCTAATTGCATGCAATGACCCTATTACTTGATTGTGCAAGTTTGTAAATTATTCATTGTGATTATGATTATGGATCGAATGTCACATTCTGATACGTTATTGAATCGGGTATCACGTTCTAATATATTATTGAATTGGATGTCACATTTTGACATATAACTTGTGTGATTGTAGGTTCCTTGAGAGGACTATTACTGAATTTGCATTGAGTTCAACGAATATGAAATTTGAACATTGAACATGTTATTATCATTGCGTTCTTTTTAGTATATGTATGATCTAATGTGTTCTGGTTACTTGATATATATTTCACTTATCGGAGTAGCCGCGTAATTCTATCAATATATTACGATTATGTGTATTGATGCTGCACTTGCTCTCTTTTTTGTTAACTACAGAGCATCTTCAGGTGGCTATAGAGAGACCTCAACTGGGTGATTGTTGATTTCAGAATTCAAGGGTGAGCTAATATCTTTTGGGCTACCATATATTCTACCACTATCTTAGTCCTTTAGTTTTTGAACTCAGGCTTTTATTTATTTACTTATTTGGTTTCTGAGTTGCATCCCCGTTTGTTAGAATTATAGTTAGAGTTTTCATACAATGATTTTCAATTTCTGAAAATTATTTTGTTATTAATAAGATTTTTATTTGAGTTTATGGGAACTCAAATGATTTGTTATTTGAACTTACTTTCATAACTTTAAATTGCCTAAATTTGTGCTAGTTCAATTAGTTAGGTTAGAGTATCGATTCTCCTACTAGAAGGTTAGCGTGGGCCCAACACGACCCATTCGAGGTCATGATATGATCTACATCATAAAATGATGCAACATCAAAAAATATTTATACGTGAAATATATGGTATGTAAAATAGCTGAAAGAAAATATGTTAAAGAGTACTCAACATCACGAAACTCAACTCAAAATAAAGCATGCAAGTTTAGAAATAAATAATGTTTTAAAAATAGACTCTAACATATGCAATCTCAGTTTGATTATGTTATTTACTTTGAGGGAGTTTCTCTAAATTGACAACCACTACTTATGAGCTAGTGATGATACAACGATTACACTATTGTTGCCACAATCGTCCTATACCTTGCTAGGGTAAAGGACAGTCAAACCTCAATGGATCCACAATCAAATAAAAGTCCTCGTTTGGGACAAGTGAGGAGTGACCCAAATTAGCAGTATGATCATATTTTATGTTAGCTACATAGTTTATGGGATTCGAGTTGCCTCTACACTTATCCAAATTGGTGCTCAACACTACTTTCCAAATCAAATTATTATGCTCATATACCTCGAGTAAATAATTTACTCAAAAGTTATCTCATTTAGTCTCATTGAATTTTAACCCAAAAAGCATAAACTTATCTCAAATTATCATGCTTTTTCATTAAAATTCAATACTTATGATCATTTAAACTCATTTCTCATGCTTATTTAAACTCAATAAAAGCATGCATGAAATCAATTTAAAAAGACACTCTTTGTTCAATACATGAAACCCTCTTTATCAACTTATAAATGCATATTCACACAATGATCATCCACTCAACGAGGGTTCATATGAATGTATACATGAATGACAATCTAAAAAATTTAAAGTGTATACCGATTCTCTAGAAAAATATATTGATCTAGCAGAAACAATTCAAGGATTTCAATTGATCCTTTTCAAAGAATTAGATGGTCTTCCTTACTCGACATGATGTCAATATATCATATCCTTGATTTGACACTCAAAAATGTAATAAGTCAATTTTTACTCTTTAACACCAACTTTGAATCCCCCACTTGCTTTAATAATAACAGTCATACATAATTATATAGAACTCAGTGAAGGTTGACATATTTGAAATTCAAAAAGCTAAGGCTCAACTCAATCAAGAAGGAGTTTAGATGATGGGTGCGTCAATGAACTCAAGTCAATGCTATAACTAGCCTTATAAACCTAAAAGATTAGTATTTCAAATGAAACTTGAAGATCTCGATAGAAACTCTTGAACCCTAGCCTTTCTCCTCTTGGAACCTTACTCTTAAATAATTTAAGTGTTAATGAGAGTATAGGTATATTGGGTATGGATAAGGGACTTATTTTAGTCTCAAAACGTCAAAATTTTAATTAAAAAATATGAAAAAAGACAGAATCAACCCTCATTAAAACTGCCTCAAAATTGTCTATAGCGAAATTACGGTCCATACAAACTTCTATGGGTGATAGAATGCACTCTCGTGAAATTGGACCTTTGAAGGCCTGGGTCTACCGTCAAGCTTTTATGGATCATCGATCTTTTTATAGATTGTCCTGTTAGTTTGTACAAAAAGTACTACAGTTATGCTTTTGGGCCTGCAACATGAAACTCAAAATATGGCTCATGGAATAATCTATGTATTATAGATCTAACTCATGGAATGATCACTGACTCAACTCGAGGTCACAGGACTTGAAAGTATAAAAGTCTTTCTATGAGTCGT
The DNA here is from genome assembly GCA_038996855.1 of Solanum aculeatissimum. Taxonomy (NCBI): domain Eukaryota; kingdom Viridiplantae; phylum Streptophyta; class Magnoliopsida; order Solanales; family Solanaceae; genus Solanum; species Solanum aculeatissimum. The sequence continues at coordinate 16,623 of JBCEWC010006315.1, forward strand.
AGAAATTTTTATGGTCCGTTCTATTCATTCATGGAAACATACTAAAACTGGGTCTCAGTACTTGGAAACCATGAGGCCTAGTATATGATTCATATACATCTCTACAAGTCATAGACATATCTTATAGGAATGGATGGAACTTGGAACCATAGGACCTCGATTCTACGATACCTCATCTATGATTCATAAAAAGTTCTACAGCTTTAGATGATCATAGAAACCAATTCCTAGGAGAAATCAAATTAATTTCCTAGACTTTTTGGACTATTTGATTTAGATTATTTGAGGCGTTACAATATCTCTTCCTTGGGATCATTTGTCCTCAAATGATGACCAAGATAAGAGTTTACTCAAGGCACAAATACTATGCAAAAACTTAAAAACTCAGATACTCAAACTCAATAATAAACATCAACTCAAGATGAAAAGGGAATAGTACCTTCGACATCATCACTAAAGGTACAAACAGATGCTGGAATTTAGCTTTCATATCCTCTTTAGCTTCACATATGGCCTCCTCAACAAACTTATTTCTCCACAAAACTTTGACTGACAGGACTTTTTTGGTCCTCAACTTGTGAACCTAATGATCAAGAATCTAGACCAGAATCTCCTCATAAAAAAAATTGTCTTTTACCCCAGTACTCTCAGTGGGAAGAACTAATGAAGGATCCCTCAAGTACTTCTTAAGCATCGAAATATGAAATACAAGATGAATAGTGGCTAACTCAGATGGTAATTCTAACTCATGGGCTATATTGTCAACCCTCTTTATAATATGATAAAAACCAATATAATGGAGACTAAGCATTCCTTTCTTTTCAAAACTTTATGACATCCTTCATCAGTAAATACTTATTTCTTAGACTTAGAACAACACGAGGAACCACCAACACTAATCAACAATTGACTTAATGGAATAATTGAAATCAATGCACGATGCCCAATCACCATCACAAAAAGTCAAGATGGAGAATGAAAACTCAACTTTTAGGATCAATTCTTAAAATATCGCATATGCCACACACCAAGCCTAGATAAGATCGACACTCGATGCCTTAACTTATCTAAGCAAACCAACTAACATAGCTTTTTTATGAGACGTATGCGAAAAAAAATGAAATAGATTCATATCATAAGTATAATTTCTTATGAAGAAAAGTTTCATTCATAAGTTTTCATTAAGTCAAAACTAATATGCTTAACACATATAGGAAGATTTGTCAAATTTATATTATGAACATTCTAAATTCATCTAAGTTATGAAACCTCTAACATAACATGAACAACTGCCTTTATTTTAAGCAAAATATGAAGCTAAAATAAAGACTAGATTTCAAGAATAAGTGGGTCTCACTAATTAGTTGGATGTAGAAAACAGTGTTGCTCGATTATGTCTGTGTACCTAAGTCTATTTTATTTAAAATATGGTACCCCAAACAAAAGAGATGTAAGTATGTAGGGAATAGTATTACATGTAAAATAGATGAATAAAACATGAAAAACAATTAAAGTAAAGGACAATTAAGAATCATAATCATAGCATGCAAGGAATTAACGAATTCAAATCAATAGATTGATCTTACCATGTTTATCTCTCATTTTTCAACAGTTTATTGTGAAAGAGTCTTTAGTTTTTGACATATCATGTAAGCACATAGAGTCTGATATCAAACTGATTAGCTTAGACATCACACGTTTTATAGGAGTATGGAACATATATATTGTATTTTCTAGCAAAGAATTCATAATAAGGACTTATTAGAGACACATAGGATTTTTCCTAAAAAACAAAACTACCCATATTCTATACTGGCATAAGTAGTTTCGAGCATGAATATCTTCTCAATTAACAATGCACTTCTATATATGTGATAGTATTTAATCTTTGAGATCATATGCCATGAATATGTTAAGTATATCATAAAAATCATAAAGTTCTTTCTTCTTTGAAAAAAAAATTATATATTTATATTCACCTTGTCATGAAAAATTGGATAAAGGATTCCTTTTGAAGAAAATCATCTTTTGTGTATATCATATTTTTCATGTAAAATTTATAAGGCTCATAGAATAGAATCATAATGCTAGTTTAAGAAATTTATAGAAATTCATGATGTTTGTAGTGAAATTTCTCTGAATGAAATATAAATTTCATATTTAATCCTACTCAATTACCTCGTAGAAAAATGTGTACATTCTATTTGAGAATTGTAGAGTGGGGAAGAACAATCGAGTTCTCCCACATAATATAGCATTATATATATTAACTACTTTATCAAGCAATTGAAGAAAGACTCCAACTTTGTGAGTCAGTTTCACGATTCATGAATTGAGTCACATTGATCATAGTTGAGCAATATTGCCCATGAATTATTATACATGTTGCTTGTATATTATAAGTATAGGTCATACTTCATTCAATTTTTTTAGAATTTAATTCTTTTCATTTTCTCACACTTTCATACTTATGCAATACTATTATACTTTAAAATAACTTCAATGTTTATGCATGTGATCATATCCTCCTGATCTGTGTTAGGTTATTTATACACAATGAGAAAAGTCTCAACCTGATCATAGAAGGTGTTACATTAAAACTCACATGACAATAATGAAATGAGAATTTCTAGGACTCTATGAATTGGGATAGACTTTAGACTACAAATAATAATTTGGGCATCTTATGGATAAGATAATTTAATTTTTCAATTAAATATATATTTGTAATAGGATCCACTAATATTTCTCATTATCAGTTGATAATTTTGCATGAATGATTAATAGGAGATGAGATTTACTTCAAGTATTCACACAATTGAACTCATTCAGAAGATCAAGAATGAACCTTCTTGGATTGATCATAATTACTAGTATTTATGATTTGATTTGGATTGATTATTGGTTAAAACTAAAACTAAATCAATTTAGTCAGCTTTTAAGTTTCTAAAACCAAATAAAAAAATAATCGAAAATTTGATTATTATTGATTTGATTTTCTCTTTTTTGTTTTTTCAACTTGAATGTTTGTTGAGGGCATATCCATCTTGATAGACATAGACACCTAATACATGAACAATTCGCAGAAAAACTATTGTTGATTCAATTAAGCAATTAAGCAATATTAAAGTTATTATTATTACACGAACAAAGTGATTTAGTTAAACAACACTAAAGTTATTATACATCAAAGATCAAAAGATTAAATCTTTTTATCAAAATAATAATTCCAAGCTCAACAATTGAGAAACTACCCAGAGGAGGAGGTACAAGAAAATTATATACCAAAACACTAATAAGAGAATTCCCATCAAATAAAAAATTAAACTTTTTATTCCTAACAAATAAAAAACCGTACACATTAGATAATACCATTTAACTCCATGTACATAGAATAGAATGTCAAGAAAATGAATATGTTCATTAGTTCATCAAACATTGAAAGTTATTTACTAGTTGGGCTAAAATTTAAGTGTTGAGCTTGAGAAAACAATAATATTAATTAAAATTTAACAAAATATTTATATTTTATTTATAAATATTATATATATAATGATAAAATTTATATATATAATATTTTGATTTGATTTGATTTTTTTTTATCTTTTTAATAAAATCAAAATCAAACCAAATAGTATCGATTTTCAAAATTTAAAATCAAACCTAATCAAATCAAATATCAATTCTTTTAATCATTATTTCATGTGAATATAATATCACAAAATATACTGCTATAACAGAATTAAACTGCCTGATTTCTTAAAAAATATAAAGAACAACTATTTAATGATGATGAAAACTCTTCAGATTGTAAAGTTGTTGCAAGTCTTACATGTCATTATCTTGATGTTTGTCTTCATTCATAAAATAATTTCTTAAACTTGCATAGATGGTGAATAGAAAGAATTATACCAAAAAAAAATTATGTAAACTTTTTCTTGCAAATCTCGACATAAAAAGGCATAGTTTCTTCATTATTGAAGAAAAAATAGTGAAGAAAATGAATTAGACCAAATATTTGCAGCTAGGAACAAAAGAAAAAAAAATACTTTTTATACAATTGATTATTTCGTATAGATTGATTAATTACAAACTATAACTAACTAAATTTCTACACTATTTTGTTTATATACTTCTATTTCTATACTAGAAATTGTGTAGAAACGTTGTATTCGTTGGACAATTCGTGTATTGTGCCAAAATGACTAAGAAAAAAAACTTATGCTTTTTAAGGCCCAAAAAATCAATAATCAAATTTTTTTGTGAGTTCAAATCTTATTTAATTAGATCCTTTTCTAGGATATATCGACAAAACCCTTTTGCAAAGTGACTTCTCTCTTGTCTTAATTGTGAAATCAATTTTGAATTCTAAGTCTAACATTAGAAGATGAAATTCAATTCTAAATATTAATTCACCAATGATGGATATTCATGACCATTATAATAAGTTGATTCTCATATGATCACTTAATTAATAGTAATTGTTTTATGATTAACATGTATCATTTATCAAAGTGATATTAAATCTCAAAAAAAAAAATTGTTATGGCTACTTTGCATAGTGTCTACTGTCTGAAAAGCCTATACATCAACATCTAATGATAAAAAAATTTATTCCTAAGTCTATTTCATAATCTAGCCAGCCATGTTGCTTCCTCTTGAATGAATCTCGTCTATCACTAGTTTACACGGGGTCTTGTCCCAATGATCTTTCTTCTATATGTTAGAAAGACGAACATGTTGAGTTTGATCTGAGTTGTTTTACAAACACATGCATATTATATAGATTTTAGATTTTTAACTATAAACTTTAAATTATTTTCTAAGTTATTGTATTGCATGCTCATCTTTTAAAAAATTTCACATTAATCAGTAGTTAATCTTATAGTATGCCACGCCAAGAATTTGCTTGGACCAGCAATAATTCTGATTATCAATCATGTCCAGGGTGTAGATTCGAATTGTCATTTTGAAATGTCCTAAATCTCGAGAGAAATCTTATAGAGATGTCTGGAGAGTAGAGGTGTATTTGTGGCTTACATTTGGATCATAAAGGACATGTATAAGGGAGACAAAACTTGAATTATAATTGTGAAAAGATATTAGGAGAACTTTCCAATCGAGATAGGCACTAAGAACACTTCTAAGTAGATTTATATTTGCCTTGATGGTGGATGCATTGATGCAGTGTATTCAAGATAAGGAGTTATGATATCTGTTATTTGTTGATGACATAGTACTGATTGATGCAGACAAACTCTGACGTCTAAAAAGTTAATATTGAACAGGACCAAAATGGAACATTTGAAGTACAAATTCAGTGATCTGGTGCATGAGGCAGGCATGAAATAAAGGCTTGACACACAAGCTATCTCCAAAATAGATGTTTGCAAGTACCTTTATAGTCTAAGAAAATAAGGTCATTGATGATGACATCACATATTAGTTTGGTATGGATAAAATAGAGGTTTGTATTCGAAAATAAGGTCATTGATGATGACATCACATATTAGTTTGGTATGGATAAAATAGAGGTTTGTATTCGAAGTCTTGTATGATAAGAATGTATCACCTAAACTTATAGGTAAGTTTTATATAATTGTAGTTAGATTGATTTTTTTTGTATATAGTAGAATTTTGATCAATCAAAAACTTCGATATTTAGGAGATGCAAGTTGAAAAAATGAGAATGTTAAAAAAGATGTGTAGACATACTAGGAAAGACAAGTTTATGAATGAGGATAACTGAGACAAAGTCCTCCTCCATGATGGACAAGATGAGAGAAGTAAGAGTGAGATGGTTTGGACATGTGAAGAGGAGATGCACAATACCCAAATGAGGAGGTATGAAAGATTTGATATAATGGGTACGAGGAGAGGTACATATGTAGGCCAAAAACGTATTGGGAAGAGTAGATTAGATTAGATAGGATATGGCACAACTTTACATTATCGAGGACAGACCTTACATAGGATGGTTTAGAGTTGACATATTAGAATAGAATATTTAATATGTACGGAGTATTTTCTTACTTTTTTTATATGTTTAACCTTATTTTTATAGTCTTTTTTTAATTTCATCATCATTTGTTGCTATTATGTTTAGGTTATCACATTATTATGGTGAAAGTTGTTTCCTCCAAAAACAACTCTTTACCTCAAAAAGATAGGGACAAGATCTGCATATATTATATCTTCCTCAAACCCTATTTACAAAATATCACTGGATATGTTGTTGTGAGAAGTTGGTAAGATTAGGTCATTTGCAATAAAATTTGTTAGAATAGGAATAGAAGTATATAGACCTATTTAGAATAGGAATAGAAATAGTATGTTGTTTCCTGGTTGGAATTGGATTGTATTGTAGTATCCATAAATAGGGTCATTATGTAATAATGTAAATATACAATTCAATAATATTTTCTCCTATATTTCTCACATGGTATCAGAACGTCTGTGAGAAAAAAAAAGTATTGTTCCGGTGACTGGTTCGTGCAATCTTCGTTTCTGAAAGGTATAGACGATTGGTGGGAAAGTTAAATTATTTCACAGTGACTAGACCTGACATTTCGTTCCCTGTGAGTGTTGTAAGTCAGTTTATGACTTCCCCTTGTGATAGTCAT
>JBCEWC010006316.1:0-23243 GCA_038996855.1 Solanum aculeatissimum
ATGATGTGTGTAATGATGCTATGATGGCTTGATCGAGGGTCTTCGGGTCCTCTTTCTCCATGTCACATCTAGGCCCCGTATTCGGATCGTGACAGTTACTAAAAGAGTTATCAGTGGTTTCACTTATTCAGGAAGTGTAGTTTGGCATTACCGTCACATTTAGAGAGAACCAATTAGTTGTTACTATGAACACGTGAGTTTGAGATCGGTCATAAGAAAAGTCATATTGGTGTATCTTGGAATGGGTATTGATCAATTTAAGTAAAGGTTTTACCTCAAATATCTATACGAGGATTGGTGACACCATTGTAAACCAAGGAAAACACATTGATATTGAGATAATAAGCATAACTAATGAGATTTCGACAACTTCATTTGTATGATTGCAATTAGGAATGCTAGAAGGAAAGTGTATGCGAATAATTGGTTGAGTCAATAGATTTGGCTAGTATCACATGGGATTGGGTTACCATATCAACTGAAAGTTCAGTTTTGTAGAATGACATGGCTTGGGTTACTTTGTTTAGCAAGGAATAATGTGGTTACATTTTTATCAGTGGGGTTAAGAGACTGTTGGGTAAGATATGATAGGGAAGCCTACAGAGGTTGGCTCAAGTGTAAGAATGGGTTTCTTTATGGCTCCCGGTTCAGTGATTGGTACAACTTAGGTTGCTAATGACGGGAACAATAAAGTTGATGAGCCAGCAATTGATGGCAAACTAGGAGACGCAATCTCTAAAGATCTTCAAGGTATGGATTAATTATGATTGAGAAAGGAACCGGTTGTATAGTGTGAACCAAGATCTAGGATTTCCTGGTGAGTTGCATGCATGATAGTTGATTTTGTCAAGGTATGAATTAGTCAGGCAATAAGATGATTGATTATGCTAGCTACAGAGCATTTTGAAAGGGATTCGAGCATGACTTTGATTATGGATTTCATTATTTTTAATGGTGAAAGAACTTAATATAGTTGCATTTGAGTAGTCAGTGTGAAGTAAAGGCAATTTGTTATGGATCTTTCTAAGAAATAATAGTAATAAATGGGTTAGGAGCGAGTACAAGTCGTGGGCATTAAGAGTTTGAGTGTTTAGGATGGAGTCATGAGTAAATATTAAGCGTTCAAATATCCTTGCATCATTGGTGGCAGATAAAGGTCAAGTAAAGTAAAGGGGAATAGACATCATGCTTAGAGCCATGGCTTAGGATATTTTTCAAAAACTTGGTTTGGATTGAATGACAATTAGTGATGCGTGAGAAATTATGTGTTTCATGTTAAGTTGAATTGCTCAATCATAACAGGTGACTCATGGAAGCATTACAGATAGAATTTATGATTTTATGTGTCATTGATGATTTTGGGATATGATGGATACTACTCAACTGATGGAAGTTAGTTTGGTCTATCATGATGGGCTATGTAGATACTTAGTGGTAGATAACGGTTACACACTTATGGTACGCAGAATTCATGGGGTGATCAAGAATTTCTTAAGTTGGCATGAGGGAACTAATGTTCAAATGAATTACATATGATTGGGGTTGATGTTTAATTGAATAATCACAACTTATGAAAAAGGCACCATACCAGATTTGGCTACTGTTCCAGCATTCAGGCAGTGTTATTTGAGGTTTTTTAAGTTTGGGAATGGTTGTTTTTCCTGTTACTTATCTTTCTTTGGGCTAGATTTAATTGGATTCTCTCTTACGAATTTAGATTATCGAAGTATTGGAATTGCACAAGTTAAATTCAGGGAGGATTATGTTAAGAGGGAAAAACTTGGATAGGGTTTGTGATGATTTGTATATTGCAATTGGTTGTGATTAGTTCAGATTGACTCTTGGCCTTCAAAGGAAATAAATATGAGTTGCCTTGTGGTCTCATGAGTGGAAGTTCGTCTTGATGAGTACACTGTGGTATGAGGGTGTTGGTTCAAGTTAGGTTTATTGGCTAGTTTCTGGCTTGGTAATTACTCTTAGAGGTTAGAATTCATATTGTTCATAAGTCTTATTCTTGATAATACTTTCTAATGGTATGGCTCATGGAAATGAAGTTAATTGGAAGTAGTTAATGACTTTGAGAATGGTATTTCAGACTCTTGGTTACTTATATGGAGACTCCTCCCTTTGTTTCATGCTCGAGGACAAACATGGTTTTTAGTGGTGAATGATGTAATGATCTTGAAGGTCCTTTTTGGTATTTTTGACCTAATTACCATTTTGCTCTTCCCAAAAGTCGCCTTGGATCATTTTTGGATAAGTCTAAAAGTCGGATTTTAAAAATTTTATAAAAGTTGGGGCTTTGCAAAAGAAAGAGTTTTAAAAGGCTTAAAATTGGAAATTTTGAGTTTTGAGATCATTTCGAGTTTTGAGTTTCAAAATTTGATTCTATCAATATCATCAGTTCCAGAATACCAAATCTGATCTAAGAGAACTTGCAGAACTGAATTCGAAGTTAAAATAGAGATTTTAGGCTCAAAGTTGCAATTCTAGTTTATTTTGGATCATAGGTTTGACTTTGATCAACATTTGGAGTTCGGGAGTTTGTATCAAAATTTCATCAGTTCCGGTGGTTCTGGGTGATGAAACTTATGCTAGAAATGGTCTCGTTGTAATTTTAAGAGCTTCTGTGAATATTTTGAGTTTTTAAGTCTGAAACTAGTTGAAATGATCCTTCTAGGGTTCGGGACCACGGAGGTTCCGGACTCAAATTCTAATGATTTCAATTGGTACGAATCATCGTTACCTATAGGTTTATATGTTTGGCTTGTGTTCACGGGATTCTAAATGAATTTCTGAGGGTCCAGTTCCTTTTTTTGAGTTGAGTGTTGTTGGTGCAGCAATTATCTGGTGCTTGCCCCATTGTTCTCCGCGTTCGCGGGTTGGAAACCATGTTCACGAAGGTATGGGCACATTACTCTCCACGTTCGCGGGCCTCACTGTCGCGTTCGCGGAGTACGGTGCAGTGAACCTCCGCGTTCGCGGAGGGTTAATCCCTTCCTGGTCTCTGCATTCGCGAATAAGGCTTTTTGTTCGTGGAGCATTAATGATGCCTGGAGTAGTGACTTGTTTAAAATGACGGATTTTATTTTATATCACCATTTTCAACTTTTCAAGCTTTGTTTTCAACAGAGATTTCGTGGATTTTCAAGGCAAAGTGATTTGGTAACTATTTTTTAACCTATTTCATTGATTTTCATTGATTAATTCATGATTTTAACTTTTAATTTTGGGTTTTAATGGTGGAATTTGGAGATTTTCAAAATTGGGTTCACTACAAGAAAAATAGTTATTAGCGAAGGGAAATCTAGTCTCTAAAAGTCTAATGGTCCTTAATGCGACTAGAAAAATCTGATCGCAAATCGTCGCAATAGGCTGCTGACCTTTTTAACTGGTCATTAAATCGTTTGGCGACCAAGTTTATTCTGGTCCTAAATAATAAACTTTAGGGACCATTTTTCTGGTCCTTAAATTATTGTTTGATTCCAATTTCTGATATGCTTACTTTTAATGTCCAGTTTCTTAGGTCCTAAAACCATTTGAAGACAAGGAATTTGGTCGTTACATGTATTATAGTCTCGTCCTAGTTAAAAATATTTTGGTACTATACTTCTTAAATATTAATGTTATAATATAAAATGCGAGAAGATAAAATATCAATAATCTCATGCTTTCACTTATATAAAAAATTAATTACAAAAATTAAATTAACATCTCATAAGTGGAAATGTAGTCTGGCATGAAACCAATATATGGCATTCATCATACATAATGTAAACTTTACCCAATAGTCTCCGCAAAATGATAAACATTTAGGTCTTAAAAATCTTGCATTGTGACTTTTAAATTCATCTAATATTTTGGTCTAGGACTTGTAAGCTCATCGAGTTTTCAAACCCTGTAAAAGACGCACAATAGATAGTGTTAAAATTTTGAAAAAAGCAGTAGCATGCTTAGAAGTGAAAAGCTAAGCATACTTTATCATCTCCAAATGTTAAAAATACAACAGATGAACCAACAAATTAATAGGGTCAAAAAGAAGTAAATCAACTTTGCTTATGAATTATCTTATGTCTTTTAACCATAAAAAAGCCACACTGCTAAACTCACCATCTAGATGTGCTTCTGACTTAATAAAAAATCATTTACTTATAACTTTTTTTCAACTTGTCCACACCATTAATACTTTAGATATTAAACAAGAAGTGAGATAGATATATCTATCAAGTCAAGGGATAGGAATGAAAATAACCTGACCACAAGATCTCTGACCATCAACAATACTTTATTATACAAATTAGAAAGGAAATATTTACCACAAAATAATATCCAAACATAGATGTAGAAGCACAACACATTGGGATTGGATTAAACATAGATGCAGAAACTATAGCTGTTTGGAGGGCACTAACTTTCTGTGCTGCTAGAAATTATAAGAGGATTAATCTATAAACAGATGCATTGGTCCTTAGAAATATGATTGTTGGTGATTGGAGAGTGCCTTAGGATTTAATTGAAAGAATTGAAGATATACATCAATTAATACAAAACATGAATGCTCAGATTGTGCATGTATACAGGAAAGTAATCAACTAGCAGATTGCATAACTAATTAAGCATTCAAGCATGAAGGGAAACATATATATCTCAAGTTTCAACAATTACCAAGCAGGGGAAAAAGGATCCTTAATCTAGATAAACATTAAGTGCTTGCTATCAGAATCAGAACCAAAGCCACACATCAGATACCAAGCATTATACATGGATAATTACAACAGTTGGGCTAATTTTCTACACAACTATGCTATTTACAGAAATAATTATCAACATTTGGGAGCAAAAGGTTGTGAACATGAACACTACGGTCTGGAGATTCTCAAAATGAAACCATAAAACATCAAACTTAAAAACAACAATAGCCAAGCCATAGCAGATAGAAAGCTTGCACTACATCAACTACTAATCATGAATCATGATTTAAAAAATATGCATATTATTAAGAAAGAGGAGAGATAACCTTGCCTGCAATTCTTTAATCTTATCTGCTTTTCCCAGAGGCTATTACTCTTGTTGTTGCCTAGTTATCACTGGTTGCCATGACACTTGTGATGTTCATTGAGCGAAGAAAAGAAACAATACGTGCATCATCTGGCTTTACAGGATCAGTCACAGCAAAAGTCCCAACTATTTTCTCATCCACAACAACCAAAACACAAGTCCGTGCAAGATTTTCATGCTCTGTAATGTAGTTATCAATTTCACTGCTTACTGGGATGTCGAAAGCATGCATAAGCCTCCTATTTCTGACTAGGATTTTTCGTTCTCCAATTTTTCCACTCACACCAGCTCCAGTGTGCACTTCAAAGTTCTCTATCTCAGCGTGATATTCATTTTCAGCATCGTGGTTCAGGCGTAACTTTTTGGCATGGTTCACAACTGCTTTTACAATAGGATGCTCACTGTTTGTCTGAGAATCAAATTCTGGACAAATGAATCCAACACAGATATGCCCAAGAGAATTGATACTTCACCAAAATTTTTCTAACATAACTTCTCCACTTATGATAACACAACTGAAAATACCTCATTTTAGTTGAGTTCATATTTGAATCGTTCATTTAATGATTTACTACTTGAAAAAAAAAAATTAAAAATCATATGTTGTAAACTATCAGCAACCACAACTTTTACAAGTTCGATGTTAACCTCTGGAATAGGTTCTGATTTTTTGAAAGGTTTCACCATGTCGTCCTATAGTATGATCAAGTAATTACTTTAGAAACAGTACAAGAAACAAATTTTCCATAGAAACAATTTTAAGACTCCTCTTTACATTCAATTTGCTACTGATTAAGTAGAACTTTGAATGTAAGAGGAGAACTCCGTCCATTTAAAATGTACAAGAAAAGAGATATATAAGATGAATTTATATAGATAATGGATGAGAAAACCTGGGAGAAACGATTAAACCAGGAGAAAAGGGTAAAAGAAAAAAGGTGAAAGCAGGGAGAACCATCACCTTGAGCTCCTTAATTCATGAAGCAATTTGATCAGGCTCAATATTTAGTTTGAGATATTTCTCTCCATCATTTGTCTGAATGGTGATTAGAGGTATCTGATCCTCCTTCAGTCCAAAGTACATCTCCACGAAGCCAAATATATTGTTAACATCAACAAACAAGAAATCATTCAAACACAAATAATAAGATACCTAATCTGGAAGTCACTTTGACTGACTTCAACACCACCAATTAAGAAACTAATATCATTGCCTTTGTAATGCTCAACAACTTCATGATACTTGGATTTGAAACTATCAAACAGGTCATTGTTGAAGATTATGAACAACATGGCTTACCAATTCCATACTCTCCAATTAGAAACTACTCCCAAATGTAATAGGGCAACTGAGGGTTGCGGGTTAAGGTCTACATCTCTATGTACTCTAGCATGAAGAGATAATTAAGGTTGCACTTCTGTAAAGAGACAATACTTGGATGCATGAAGTGCATATCCGAGTACAACAATCATAGCAAGATGATAGTAGAACCCACAGAATATATGTTATGTCAAAAGTAGATTAATTCTTAACACCAGCTCTAGAAAGTACAAGCTAGTAGGACATTGAACAAGCAACAGCTATGATAAACAAACTTATTGGCTAAAAAGATGAAAAATCTCAATCTTTTCTAGACGTCTCCGAGGAACAAGGATACATTCAGGAAAAAATAGATGAATCTTGCACCAATATTTTCACATCTATCTTACTTATGGCGCTTTATTATTTATGCATGAAGAGTTCATGCTTATTGCAAAAATGAAATAATATCTAAGAACGAGTGCAATGGAAGACCATGAATCACAATGTTTCCACCAATGTCTACAATTAATATCATTCAGACAAGTTATCGTGGGTAGAGAATTTAAAGTAAAATTGAAGAATGAATCAGTAGATATTCTACAAGATCTCAATCCTGACAAAAATCAAGATCTTTCCTCAAGTGCAGAGGCTGGAGTCATCTCCAACTCAGCACCTATCCCACTAGAACACAGGACCCTGTTACTCAACAACCATCAAATGTGAGAGTTGTTTACTAAAGCACCGATCCCCAAAACTCCTAAAGAGCCCCCATGCCAAAGGAAAAAGATGCTCTGTCATACAACCATAGATTTGTTTAAAATCACTTCCCTACAAAGACACTCAAAGCTATCAAAATTATACTCCTGATTATCAAAATTTGTCAAGGACTGATTTATTACTTTATCCGACCACACTCCTTTAGCAGCTAACATAATACATTCAAAGGTAATTAGTACCAACAGAGTAGCGGAAATGGATATCAAAAATAAGATAAGAGTAATCCCAAAAAAACTCTATTTAATCGCTGATTAAATTTCATAGAATTTCAAAAATCTAATTTTAACTAATAATTGAAATAAAAAATTACCCTCATTTCCTTGTATATCACAGTTGTTGCAGAACCCTATTGTGACCTTCTTCATCAAATTGAAGGAGCGACACTTATAGGTGGCTCCCATGACAAATGGAGAAAAAAAGCTTTCTTGAGGGGAGAGGGGAAGGCAGAAATTAGGTCTTCATCCGACTTGAATATGAAGCTGAGAATGAATATCAATCGTCCTTCAGATAGCCATGAGATCACCATATTGGCGCATCAAAATGATGGAGTCAGCAAAAAAGAGTTATAGCTCAAAGCAGTTTTCTTGTTGAGATTCCATTTTTCTTCTTCATGAACCTGAGAGTGCCAGAAAGCTTTGACTTTCTCCAATGATATCATAGATTCGGCCATTGAAGCTTGTCAAGAGGAGAGTGGGGCATAAGGGTGACAAAAAAAGTCTTCAAATTTAAAAAAAAGTTACTCAAAGTTTTAATTATCATGGTAGGTGAAAGTTTATAACTAAGAATTAATAATATTTGACTATTTTCAAATAAGTTCTCAAGTTTTTTTTTGTACACTTTAACCCAATAATATAAAATCTTCTTCTTCTTGGAGCTTCAGATTTGGGAGGAAAAAATTAATTTTCGTGGCATTTATTCGTATAGCTTTGAAAGATAACTTTTAATTATTATTATGACTAATAAAAATGAATGTGGTATTATTTATTTGAGTTTTATATTTTTATTGTTGTTTCCGCCATTGCTTCAATTCTTCACTGCTGAGCTATTTTCAGCGACGATGCAGCAGATGTTGAAATAGTTTCAGTAGTTGCTGAAAGATATAGAATAATAGTCAAAAAAAAATTAGCAATTGGTTCATCACTTCCTGCAGCAATTTTCAGTTACTTCTGAATGTACTGTAGTAATTGTTGCATCTGATGTTTCAACTGATGAAGTAACTGCTGAATTAAATATAACTATTGTTCAATTTCTGTATAATTTTCTCATATTATACTTTAAATTATAATATATTTAGGTACCTTCAACATCATCAATGGGAGACAAACTAATATTAGGAGTTGATTGTCATGGTGAATGGGTTGAGTCCAACAATCATTTTATTTGGTGTTGAAAAGGAAAAGAAATGGTCGAGACGATAGCGATGATTGTGAATCGAGACATCGCCTATGAGAATTTTGTGAATCAAATTATTGTCAGTTGTGAATTATATTGTGAGCCAAAAGATATTGTCATCACTTACATGCATTCTTGTGGCGAACAACAGAGAGTGACTCCATTTAGAATAAAAAATCATGTGAGTTTACGGATTTATTGGGAAGATGAAGGAAGATCCATTCTACGGGTATACATGGTTGCAAGGTTGGTAGAGAACCAAAATAATCTGAAAATCAAAAAATGTTAAATGACGAATGTGATGTGATGGATACGGACATTCCAGATAGAGCAAGTGGAGATGAGCAAATGCCAACTTCAGAAGTTGCTAGCAACACACCAGCAAATACATAATCAACACAGTCGAATCATGTTCAAGATGATGAAACAGGTTTTTATAATGTATGACATTTAAGGATAAGCAAAATTTAGATATTGCGTTGAAAATGGCTTGTTTGAACAAAGACTTTAGAGTTAAAAAGGTTATAAATTCCCATTTTGTATATTGTATCAAGTGTGTACATGCTGAGAGCAAGTGGTGGCTAAGAGTTGTGAAGCTTAAAAGTTGTGACAGATTTTACATTAGAAAGTATGAAAAGTTTCACACTTGTGGTTCTCAACATTTGACGAGCCATAATCCACATGCTACGGCCAAAGTAATTGGTGCATACTTCAAAGATAAGTTTTCCGAGGGTAAAGGGTCATCCACAAGAGATATGAGTACCTCACTTCGTGTTGAATTAGGATGCAAGGTTAGTTATTGAAAACTTTGTAAGGGAAGTGAAATTGTGAAATCTTTGATTAAGGGAACACACAAGCATGGATATGTAGTGTTTGACGCGTATCGTTATATGCTTAGCACTGTAAATTCGGGGACCAAAACGGCATTGGAGCTCGATGAAAATAGTAAGTTTAAATATTTTTTTGTAGCCATGGGAGCTTGGATTCTTGGTTTTAGGCATATGAGAAAAGTCATAGCCATCTATGGAACATTTATAAAAGGCAAGTATGGTGGAGTTTTGTTATCTATTGTTACACAGGATGCTGAGAAACATATTTTTCTGGTTGCATTTTGTGTTGTCGACTCCGAGTGTGATGCCTCTTATTGGTATTTATTTGAGCAAATGAGCAGTTTTGTAGATGATACTCCGGAATTGTGCATAATTTTGGATCGGCATCCAAGCATAAAAAAAATAGTTTCAATTGTTTACCCTTCTGTTCATTATGGTTGTTGCATGTGGCATCTTGGTGAAAATATTCGAACTAATTTTCACAATGGAAGAATCATCTATCACTTTTACAAGGCTGCACAAGCATACAACGTAAGTGAGTTTAACGACCACTTCAATCAAATAAAAGATATCGTTCTAGGGGTTGCCACACATCTTGAACAAATTGAATTTCACAGATGGAGCAGGGCATTTTTTTCTAGAAATAGGTATGTGTTATTAACTGCTGCATTTATTCCATTAACTGTTGCTAAAATTGATGTTTTTGTCGCAGTAACTATTGCAGCTGCTACAACAGCTTTAATATATGCTGCAATAATTTTTATTTTTAAAAATATTAGTTATTAATTTCTATAATATTTGCTGGAACATTTACAGGTTAGCATTATGACATCAAACATCGCTGAGTCGATTAATGCATTTTTTGTTGTTGAAAGAGAATTTCCCATTTGTTCTCTATTTCATGAAATAAACAAGAAGTTTGGTGAAAAATTTCACCAAAGACGAATGGAGTTCATCAATACACCAACCATCTTGGTCCCTTCGACAGAGAAGGTCATTGCAAAAAATATTAATTTAGGGGACAAGTTATTGGTACATCAAATTGTCAATTATAGATATGTTGTCTCCGGTCATGATACAGTGGCAACGATTGATCTTCATTGCAAATCATGTACTTGCAGAGTCTTTAATCTTGATAAAATACCTTGTCCGCATGCGATGGCGACGCTCCGATGTCAATATGGTGAAGATTATGGAAGGCGTATTTATGAGTATTCTTCTCAATATTATAAGGTAGAGACATACATTTTTGCATACATGGAGGAAATCAAACCCGTGCCGTCCGAAGAATTTTGGGAAATTCCTAGGGAGATTTTAGAAAGGAAAATACTTCCTCCATATATTGTGCCGGGAAAGGTGAGAAGAAAGACAAAGAAGAGGCGGCCAAGTATCAGACAATCATTTCCAAGAAAAAAGAACAAATGTTCCATATGCAAAAGGGTTGGCCACAAGAGAACTACATGCTCAGAGCGAAATATTTCGTAAGAACACTCACTTTTATTTGGTGTTTGTGAACTTGTTTCGTTTAGCATATTAATTTTATGCAAAATATTATTTTGTACAATGTGAATAGATTGTGGTGATTTGGAGTACTAAAGGAGGGGTGGAGGGAACAATGATTTTGACGTGATTAGAGAATTTATTTGAGGCAAGTGGACTTCTAACCTTTTTTTTTAAAGTATGATTGAACCTTGTATGCTCCTATATGTATGGAATTGAGTATTTGGGGGTAGAATCGTATCATTGTAAGTTTTATTATGACTATTCATATTGAATACTTGCTCGAATGTTGATATATTGATCTATAAATAAATTGTGATTATGTAACATATGTGACTTTGTGAATTATTCGTTATTGATAGTGAGATGATGCATAAATTGTGATATGGTTGAGATATTTAGACATTGATGATATTGAGACACTAATGAGATTGTGATATTGATGATATTGAGACACTGATGAGATTGTGATATTGAGACACTGATAAGATTGTGATATTGATAATATTGAGACATTGATAAAATTGTGATACAGATATTATCGAGACACTGATGATATTGAGATGTTGATGGTATTAAGATATTGAGATCGTTATGATGATGACACTGTGATATAATTGTGATCATGCATGTTGCATATATTATTGTTTGTGCATTCATACTTGTGCTGGCTACGATCAAGATATGAGAAGGGTAATATGTGGACTGATGGTCGAGGACTCTACCGGTTTGGTCTGAAGTCTCTTTCAGACGGTTCGAGGTCTCTTCTGGGCGAGTGAGTTTAGTTCGAGGTCTCTTTCGGGCGGGTGAGCATTAACCAAGGTCTTTGTCGGTGGTGTTCGCAGATACACGGACATATATGTCCCCCATGAATTCTGATCGAGACAGATAACCATATTTGATCAATGAATGTGTAATCTAGGACAGATATACATCACGATTATTTGACATTGCATTGAATGATATACACCTCATGGCATGCACTTCATCTCATATCATACTTGATTGATACTGTTATATGTTGTATACTTATCTTATCCCTGTTTGTGAGTAAGTGTTGGATCTACTTGTATTTTTGTGTATTGAGATATCATGTCAGATGATGAGTATATCTATATTACTGTGATCTGTATAATATACTGTGTTGGGACTTTTTTGAGTGCAGGGTGGTAGTTCGATGAATTATGGTTGGGATTTAAGGAGTTACTTGTATTCTTCATTGCTTTACTTTAGATTAGTTCCATTTTGCCGAGTACCCTGTTGTTTGGTGCTCACCTCTTGCTATATTTTTGTAGGTTGTGAGTTCGATCCATTTTGCTAGACTTCTCTCTTTCCAGGATTGAGCTTTCGGATAATCCTTAAGGTAGCTGCTTATGTCCCCAGTAGACCTTCGAGGAGTTCTTTTATTGTTATGTTCTATTTGAAAACTAGACATTTGAGATTTGTATTTTTTTAAGTATTGTATATATAGAGGCTTGTACATGTGACACTAGTTCTTTAGGATGATTGTAGTTATTTTCTTCCGTATTTATATATCTTATTAGACTGTTATCTTCTGCTTTTACTAATTTGTTAAGTTGTTTGGTTTTGGGATGATTCGCCTTGGTGGGTTAGGTGAGTGCTATCACACTCGAATTTTGGATCGTGATACTCATAGGAAATTATGAAACTTTTTCCTCAGATATGTCTAAATACTTCCCAAATATACTAGATTGAAAATATCTTTCTAAATTTTGTGCCACCAGAACCTTTCTAAAATCAACAAAAGGTCTTTCCATACCCGATCAAATAAAAATATCACCTTTTAAATCATGACTGTGATTGTCCAAAAATGTCTGCAAATCATAGTTTGAAAATTTAATATTTTTAACAACGACATCTATTGAAGGACTGTTAGAAGGGAAATCAGCCGTGGAAGCAGAAGAAACATGCCGATCATCACACAATTTTGATCTAATTTCACCTATCATAACATTGTCTGATTTGCTTGTTTGTTTTGAAGTTGAATCAGCTTTGTCACATACATTTTCTTCTTTTTCTTTTTCTTGATTTGAAGAAAAACTAGCTTTATCCCTTGTCACTTGTTGTTGAGCCTCAGACCCCTCATTTGTTTGTCTAGAACTTGAGGTTGCCTCCTCTTCATCTACCATTATGGGATCAACATGTAAAGTACATGCTTGTGCTTCTGCTGCTTCCACTACTGTTTCTGTTTCTACTTCAACTTCTGCTTCTATTTGAGATTGTGTATTAAGTCTTCTGATTTACAAAAAAGTTTGCTTAAAATGATTTTTCTTTTGTCTGAGCTATTTTATTTACACAGATAAAATAAAACTAAATTAGCATAACTAATTCTTCAATAAAATAGAAAAATAAATTACAATAAATTATTTCATTTTTTTTAAAAAAAAGAGTGAATTGCTACATCAATTTAAAGAGTTCATGCAGAAATAACTTAACCAGATGCATCAATAACTGAAGTTATTGTAACAACAACTTAAGATAGCAATTTAAGAAATTAAAAGTATAACTTTTTAAATAGTTGCTTTAGAGTTGCTTAATGAACCACTTAAGTTACTGCAATAACTTGTTGCAACAACTTATTATAGCATAGGTTGCAATTCAAGGAATCTAACTACATTAACTCAAGCAATTATTGATTCAATTTTAAGCAATTGCTTAATCAATTACTTAAGTTACTACAATAACTTAAGATTGCAAGCTTAACAGTTGTTTTATCAAGTACTTAAATTATTGGGACTTATTAAGCAACTAAATGATTTTTCTACAACGACTGAGAGAGTAATTGCAACAAGGTACCTCATCTGTTGAAAAAATATAAAACAAACTTTGAAATTATTGTAATAACTTGACACTTTTTTCTTATTTTTTCTATTATTTCGTTCATTAAGTTCAATCGATTTTCATTCATTACTATCACAACACCACCACAGTAATGAATACCATATTATTAGGGCAAAAAAACAAACAAACAAACAAAACAATCTATGAAATATTTGAAGAAAGAAACTTGTAAATATAGATATGCATATTCTTCTTTTTCTTTTTATATTATGAAAACTCAAACTCAAAACCCTAATTATAGAAAAATATTTTCTCTTTTATCTCTGTGTATCACAATAAAAATGACGATAATATGAGATGAAAACGACAACGACAACGACATAAAGTAAAGCACAAAATGAACGAATATGAGATGAAGGAATTACTTTTGCCAAACAAAGAAAAATGAAAAGAAGAATTGTTGGAGTACACTCTTGAAAAAAGAAAAGATTATTTTTTATTTTTCTTGGGAAAAGTTATGAATCCAACAAAAAAAAATCAAAAATTTTAAAAATTACAAATCACTTAATTAATAAAATATTTGATCATCTTGTCAATTTTTTTTAATTGCAAAACATTTTTGTCGCCGCTCTCACGAATTCCTCCATAAACTTATAGTGTCACGGATAAAAAAAAGATGATTTCCGTCGTACGCTATTTCACTTCACTTACGGTTCCTTGTGTAATCTATCAATCTCCTCGACCTAAACCCATCGCCCAGATAGGAGGGAGGAAAGTGGGTTTGTGAGATGAGCTCTTCAAGCTCACCTAGTCGATCTCGAGGAGAGAGGGCAAGGACTTTTGACGGTGAAGCAAAGAGGATGTGCTGGGCCAAGGCTGAGACGGTACCTGGTCGACATCCTGAACGCTGGCGAAAAGATTCCGCCGGAAACATTCTCTGCAAACGCCTCTTCAATTGTCAAGGCTGTCTTTGCTTTGAGTATGACCACATCATTCCCTTTTCCAAAGGTCTAGCTTCTGCCCTCCTATTGATTTGCTAACCTATCTGTTTCCCTATTTCTGCTTCCCTTAACTTTAGCGGAAACCATCATCAGCTTATTTTTTAGGATTGATTGTTTATTACTCTCAAACTCAATTTTTGGAAATTGACTCTAAGTCCGTACATACGATTCGGATACTCAATCCCAGCTAGTCTGGGATTGACCCCTTGTTGATTTTAGGTGTAAAGTTCTATTTGCCCGTCATTTATGATTTGGCTTAAATATACTCTTTTGTCTAATTTATTAATCCTCTATTTCAATTTGGTTGACCTACTCTTCTTCTTTTTAGTGCGTTCAAAAAATAATTATCCTTTCCCTTTAAAGTAGCTCTTTAATTTCAGTTTTTCGCAACATGTTTACGATCATAAAATTAAACGGCATTTTTGGTTCATTAGACAAAAGATTCAAAAATCTTTATTTTCTTATCTCTTGTGTCAAATCAAAATAGGTCAAACAAATTGAAATGAAGGAAGTACTAGTTGACATGGTGCAAGCCAAGTAAGGGTGTATATGACCTTTTCAATTTTTTATAAGTATATTTTGACCACGACCACCATCACCATCACCAAAAATAGTTTCCTTCCCATCCTCTCACAAATACAACACCTCCAACACTTTAGCCCTACCGCCAAAGCCACCAAAAACAAGCCCAACCCACAATGCCATTGTTGAACTACCAGCACCACTATGAACGACCTCCAGTAACTTGTTTGGATGGTGGTTTTTCGTGGTATGGTATGGTATGGTTAGTAAGAGATCTACATTTGTTTTGATTGTTTCATTAATTATATGGCATGGTATGGTTTGGTTTCATGGTTCTGTAACCATGAAAACTCCCACTTTTTGAAATCGCCAATTTGGTGGTATCCCATGGTTCTCTTTTTTTTTTCTCCAGCTATATCCTTACTTGAATTTAAATAATTCAAATTTATTCTTTATTCTTTATTAAACTTTACCCTAATATATATACTACTTTTGCATTACTTATTTCCCTTCGCATCAATTTTTGGAACTTCTCTTCCGCTTCCCGTCTTTTCTTTCACATTTCAATCTATTTTTTGAGGTTCGTTTTTTTAAAAGTTCTTACTTTTTTATTTTCTTGTGTTGTTTGTATGGATTGAAGATATATTAGCTTGTATGTTTCCCTACTTGATTCTATATTTTTTTAGAAAAAAGTTTTATTAAAATAATATTAATAAATTTGATATTTATAATAATTTTAGGATATTTTTTTGTAAATTTATCAGTTAAGATACGATACAATGCCATACAGTCAAATCAAACAACAAATTATTATTAAATAGTAGGAACCTATACAGTCTATCCAAACATTGTACAGTACCATACAGGACCATACATTATGAAACCATGGCAAACCACCATCCACAGAGGGTGACTCGCCTTTTCGAGATCTACAACCCTAAACAAAATCCACGCCAAATATCAATAAATGACAAAATGACAACAACCAAAACAAGTTCTCACTGGAAATGACAAAACAACCAAAACAAGTTCATAAATGTGCTCGATTTTGATGGAGAAAGCATTCATGAAAGAAGATGGACCGTTGTTGGTGTTCAAGTGTGATAACAAAAAATGGAGCGAGCAGCAATGCTGGTTTTTGTGGCGTTGAAGAGATAATTAGGTAAATAAAAGTGTTGACTCTCCTTCATCTTTAACTTTTAGATTGCATGGTTACAGGCTTCATCATTTTTTTGATAAAATTACATACTTTGACATGGTATCAAAGGGGTGCGCATGTTAGGGACATGCTGAAGAGATAATTAAGTAAATAAAAGTGTGCTCTCTCCAATAACTTAAGATTTTAGATGATATGGGTATACACTTTAACAAGTGGGGATGATGAGAGGTTGATTTGGAGGGGGGTGGGGTGGCTGGTATATTATTTAGTAATGGAAAATAGAGGGTGAGAGAAAATGGTGGTCTTATGATAGCAACGAGTATGAAAAGGGTCAAAAAATAAAGTGATGTTGTGGAAATTTGGGGTGAAAGTGGTAATGAAGATGGTGGTGTAGTGGTCTTACCTTTGAGAGTGGCAAATATGGATAGCGCTAACAACGAGTGCCTATCTTCGAGAATAGAATTTGGATAGTATGCGTAAAGTCTATTGGGGGAAGGATGAGCAATGGAGTTAATGATAAACTGGAAGCTTCAGAGATAAGACCGTAGAATCCTAAGGTTTCAGGTTTAACAGGACTAAAGCAGAGTATTTGGAGTGCAAGTTCAGTGATATTACACATGAAGTGGAGGTTGGAAGTGAAGATCGATACATAAGCCATACCCAAAGAGAAGTAGTTTCAAGATTCTTGGGCTTGTATCCAAGGAAACCGAGAGACTGACGATGATGTCATACATCATATCAGAGTGGGGTGATGAAATGGAGGCTCATTTTTGGGATACTGTGTGTCACCAAAGTTAAAAGGTAAAGTCTACAGAGTGATTGTTAGACCTACATTGTTGTACGGGGCAAAGTGTTGGATCAATAAAAAACGCATACAATCAGAAGATGAAGGTAACAGAGGTGAAAAGGCTTAGATGGATGTATGGGAATACTAGTATTCATGTAATATCTTATTCTGAATTTTGTTTCCCTACTCTTTGCATTATACTTATCTGTGCCTGGGACATAAAGTTGATATAATCTGAAATTTGAAGATTAACGATGGCGACAATGTTTCCTCTATTTATTTATATCAAGTAGTATTCATAATTATTTTCTTCATTGTTGTCCTGGCGTAGTACTATAAGCTATTTGGGCGTGAGATTGAGATGGTATTTTTTACTGCTAGAACAGTTCTTTTCTAATCACGAACCTCCATTATGGTCCCTGGCTTGCTTTGTCTTATTAATATGCTGTTTACTAACAGCTTTCTTTACTATGTTTGACTGTATAAAGATATGAAGTAATGACTTTAGCTTATTGAAATGCAATTGCTAGACAAAATACTTTTTATCTGAGGTTATTGTGTATATTCATTATCTGAGTTTTTTAGTTTTGTGATTTGATTTTTTTTTTTTTAAAAGGGCCGCTCAGTGCACCAAGCTCCCGCTGATATTTTTTGCGCGGGAAGGGCCGAACCACTGAGTCTATTTTACGCAACCTTATTTTGCAAGAGGCTATTTCCACGGCTCGAACTTGTGACTTCCTGGTCACATGGTCATTTTAAAATTTTAAGCTAATTTAAATTCTTGAAATTTGTGCTACTACATAGCCTAGCATCAGGGATGTTGCCTTCAGTTTTCATTCCAGAAGTCTAGGTTCTCAATTAATGTTTATCTAAGCATGAAAGTTTGATTGACAGGGCAGACGATTTTAATGTAGGCTCCCCTTTGAAAAATTCTGGAGTGATTTGGGCTAACTCACCATATTAGTGTTCGAAGAACCATATAGGAGTAAATGTTATTGGAGAAAGGTGAAAATAATCTTTCTTTGGGATGTTGGAATTTTGTGTGTAGTTCTGTTTAAATAGGTTAGATATATGGAGGTAGTTGCAAGGTTGAAATAGTAGTTTTATAAGGAAGATGGTGTTCTATGTTGTCATTCGTGATTTATGTTGATAAGCATATGTAGTTCTCCTGCACTAGAAACTTTTCTTTTGAGCCAAGGGTCTATCGGAAACAACCTCTCTACTCCACAAAGGTAGGGGTAAGGTCTGATTCACTCCTAAAACTGATTTTGGATTTTTGTTGTTTAATGATTTTAATCTATTGGATAGAATGTTAATGGACGAAAAGTCGTCCTTTTCTTTTCGCATCCGACCGTTGGGTGGCAGGGCTGGAGATGGGTCTCATGAGTTTTTATTTGGCGGTCAATACAAGGTTAATGCACCATTTAAAATGTGTTTCCTTATGCAGGGGGTGAGTCCATAGCGGAGAATTGCCAGATCCTTCAGACAAGGGTGAACAGGCTTAAAGCCAACAAGGATGAGATTGATATTAGTCAGTTAAAAGGCTACTCCTGTGATATCATGTTCACTGGTATTCTCCTTTGATTTTTCCCTATTTGCTCTGCTTCTGTCACTTGTCACGGTGTCAATCTTTATGGCTTATGGACTAGCAACTCTAGTGGAGATCTGTGAGCTATATGATAGTTTTGTTACTTCTGTAGCCTCTTAAGAT
Source organism: Solanum aculeatissimum (assembly GCA_038996855.1). Taxonomy (NCBI): domain Eukaryota; kingdom Viridiplantae; phylum Streptophyta; class Magnoliopsida; order Solanales; family Solanaceae; genus Solanum; species Solanum aculeatissimum. Next base: position 18,843 of record JBCEWC010006316.1, read on the forward strand.
TAGTAGTGTGCAATTTCCTTGGTAATTTTGGAGTTTAAGTCATTCCCTGATCTGTTTCTGGATTACAGTATCACTTCTGATCATTATGCTAATGCAATCTTGTTTCCATCTGGGATTTAAGTGTTATTGTAGTTGTTGTAATGATTTTATTTTAAGGCAGTTTTCAGATTTTCCCATGTTTTCAGGTTTAACAATATTATTCGACACAGTTTGTAAATGGAGGTATAAAGATGCACTATCAATTAAAATGGAAGGTAAATTGTTTGCATTATCATAGAAAATCATGTGAAAAATTGTTGTTGTTTGGTATTTGGTTTGAACCTAAGTTGCATTTTCATGGTTGTCATTGTGATGGTTTTTGTGGGGATTTCCTTCTCCGATAAGTACTTTTACATTCAGTACTGTTTTGGCCCCTGCTAAGGTCTCATTTCTATAAAAAAATTCATCAGATTAGGGGCAGTAATACAGAATGCATTCGTCACATTAGGATTAATCTTTACTGTTCATCTTTCTCTGCATCCTACAGCCAGTAATGGTTGGAGAAAGTTTCGGATTTACAGTTGGTTTCTGAATCCAAATTGAAGTTTTGTTTAGAATTGAAGTCCTAGTTCTTATCACATTACTGTAGTGAGAAGGTATGATGTGGAAACAGGTGTAACAGAACATAAGTAGTAATAGAACTGTTTTTCTTTTCCGTGAATGTGGATTTAGACAATTCTTCTGTAACTATGTACATTGTATCTTCTTTGTGATTGTTCTTTCATTTTCAATTTTTTTGTTTGACATTCTTTGACAATCTAGATCCTATCAGAGATAAAGATTCTACCCTTGTAAAAGATCATGCAGAGGAGAACTATATTCTTCAACCTAAAAGAATTTCTTTTGCCATTTTAGCTAGACATAGTTTAAATACATGAAGGATTTCTTTATCTCGATAGATGCTCCCTAACTTCCTCAAAGTTTGTGTCATGCCCCAAACTCGAGGGGCACAACTGTACCTAATGCCATAAATTAGGCTACTGACCCTGCTGAACCACTTGCTAAAGGGGCATGGCAGCAACGCATAGTCAAGAAAACCAACAAGTGTATCTTGACTTAAAAATAAACACTCGATAACAACTCTACAAAGAAAACAACTACTCCCAACAGTTCATATAAAGCAATAACCAGCTAGCACATAAGCTTGTTTGGGCCGCGAGGCCACCATGGTATCTAGGAAGCATAAACGCTATGTGGACCATCAAAGCCCCATGAAAATAGATACATATCTAAACAAAATATCAAATAACTATCAAACTTCAGCCAACCAACAAACAAGGCCAACATGGCCAATAACGTGGCTAAACAACACAATACTGTCTGAAAGCCTCTATGAATAGGATATTTGGATGGGACAAACCTATCCAAAATCTCTAAACAACAAAACAAGCAAACCTATGGGACTCCGGCAACCCTCGAAAGAAAGGAGTACCTATCAGCTGGATAGGCAGTTGCGCTACTCGGCAGGCCTGTCTAGTTGTCGCTCAGGACCAGCAGGCATGAATGCAACAACCCCGGCAAGGGGCGTCAGTACAAAATAACGTACAACGCATGTAAGGCAAATTGAAAGCTGAAATTGAAGAACAAGGACTGAACAAAAAGGGAAGGGGTGAAGCACAAGTATAATACCTTATCTCCTTACAATTAGACAATATAAACACTCAACAAGAAATAACCTGACCTGGCCCCTATAAGCCTGACAGGTATAGACAACAGACAATCACTATAAGTACTAACAAGTGCAAATAGTGGCTAAATACCCATATTAGCCCCCATTACCTGGATCCGATAAAAAATTGATTTGAATTGTTTGAATGTACATGTGGCATGAATCGATGCAAATCTGAGGCTTCGTGGTACAATACAAATATGCTGCCCCATAGGTACAACCTGTCCATCCTGTAGGCACGGTCTACTAGCCCATAGGCATGGTATAACAATCAATTTGTATGCTGAAGAATCCTGCAGTGTCAGTGTTTTGGCCTCAAGCTCATAGGCAGCAGCCAGACGATAAAACATCACAATAATAACCAGTAATCATACTTGATCAAAACACAATCATAACATGCTTTTCCAAAACAAGCTCATAGGTAGCAGTCAGAGATAAATATCACAACAATAACAAATAATTATTGTTGATTAAAATACAATAATAACATGTCTTTCTAGGCCACTAGGCATAGAGTAGAGTGTTGTTGATAAATATTATATCATATGGTGGTAGCTAATTCAATTGGACAAGGCTACATGTTTAATAATGACAATATATCAACCATAACAAGCTTAGGCCATTAGGATCATGTTGGAAGAGAAAATAAAGCGTTAACATACCTTTCAACACATGTTGTTTTTGCATCCCCAAATTCTCTCGAGCAGATCTACTCCATTCCTTGAGATTTTCCTTGAGTGCTTTTAGCTTTGCCACCAACACATAGCTTGGTTTCCCCCTGAAATTGAAGGAATTCCACCATTTTTTGACCATGTCATCAAATCCCTCAACATCTAACCACCAGTTTTCAAATTTGAAGTAGGATTTTGTGACTTCCCATACTCCACATTGCAACATGATGGGAGCATGGTCTGAAGTTTTTTGCCCTACTAGAATGAGTAACCCTAAGATGATCCTGAGATCTATCACCATCACCCGATGACATCTGAATGTAAAGTAACGCAAATGCGATATATAAGAAAAACAAATGAAATCATTTTAGTATTTGCAAAATAAATTAATTGATATGCTAGTTATAATCTAGCAGTCTATTCCTCTTCGGTTGTTTCATTTTCTTCATCCTCCCATTTCAATTCCCCAACTGTTTCATATTTATTATCCTCCCATTTCTCCTCCTCCAATGATTCATTATCCTCATCTACTTCTTCTTGAACGTTTGACATTATTAATTCATCATCAGACGCCTCTTCTAGTATGTGTTGAGGATCTTCAGTATGGTCTCCAACTCAACATCAACTTATTGTTGAACAAGTGCAAGATCATTTTGGTATGTCACATTTAATACATTCTCAATTTCAATTCTTCTACATACTGTCTTAATAACAACCCACCAATCATATAAATATATAAGTGTCAACACTAGATAGACACACATCGATTTTGCAAGAAAATCAATTTTGTCATCAATAGGATCAACTAGTGTTGTCACTTAATTCTAACAACAAGCACATTATCACCAAAATAAATATGTAAGTGTCAGCACTAGATGGACACAAATCAACTTTGCAAGAAAATCAATTGTCATCAATAGGATCAACTAGTGTTGTCACTTACGCCAAACAAACACATTATCACTATAGTATACTCTAAAATTTTATTCAAACATGTATATATACACAATAACTAAAAAATTTATTGAAAAAAATATCTCGACGTTTTCACTTATGCTTGGAGATGGAGGGGTAGGTGATACTTCGATTGGTGCCGACGAATATTGAAAACTTAAAATTTCAAGTACAATTAAAATACATTATACACAAGTTCAAGTTCTAAAGTACATTAAAATATTCAAGTTCCAAATTAAATCTAAGTTCAAGTTAAAAACTACTAAAGTTCAACTTAACAAATCCTAAAGTTCAAGTTTTAAATTATATCTAATCAAAATTCACAACTTCAAGTTCAAGTTCTAAAATCTCAAAGTTCAAGTTCAAAATTAAATCTAAGTTCAACTTATTAAGAAACCCTAAAGTTCAAATTTTATACTACATTCAACAATTAATTCAAAGTTCACAACTTAAAATTCGAAGTTTCAAAATAAATCTAAGTTCAAGTTAAACACTACTAAAGTTAACTTAAAAAATCCTAAAGTTCAAGTTCTACATTATATACAAGTTCAAAGTTCACAAAAAAAGTTCAAGTTCCAAAATCCTAAATTCAAGTTCTAATGAAAATAAATCTAAGTTCAACCTAACTAAAAAATCCTAATTAAAGTTCAAATTGTATATTACTTTCAACTTCTAAGTTCAAACAACAACAACAACATACCCAGTGAAATTCCACAAGTGGGGTCTGGGGAGAGTAAAATGTACGCAGACCTTACCACTACCTCAGAGGTAGAGAGGTTATTTCCTGGGAACTCTCGTCTCGTCTCAAAAACCCATAAGCAGAATAACTAGATATGAAAAAAGGGAAAGGAAAAGAAAAAGAAACAGGAAGACCAACTAATAACAAAAAGTACATGGTAGTGTGTAAAACTATAAAAAATCAACATATATAAGACGAATAATGACAATCCGGGATATAAAAATGCGACTAACCTTACTACTCTACTATACCCCCAAAACCAGACATCAACCTAATCCTACTAACCTATTAGTCTGCTACTCTAATCCGCGACCTCCACTCCTTTCTAT
>JBCEWC010006317.1:0-23243 GCA_038996855.1 Solanum aculeatissimum
ACACTTCTTGCAGGCATGTTGTTTATGTTTACAGCAGCTGTTGCAATTCTCATGGCATCATCAGGACATCGTAAATAGCGCGATGTAGCGTAGTCGCGCCCCTAAAATTAGGGAGAAATAACTTAATCAGAGGAAAAGAGGAGGATTGATTTTAGTTAACTCCTCTCGTTTTTATGATGGTGTTTGACTCCGCACAGAGTTAGAAAGATGTTAATATGGCTTATGTATCCTTAGAATGTATTTCAAGAGTTCTTTTTTCATTTGAAAGTAATGTAAATTCCAGTAAATATTTGTGTCAAGTTCAGTTTCTCTCATAATATATAGCTATAGTTTGAATTAATTACGGCTCGTCGAAAACATCTAGCTGTAATTGTAGTTTGAGTTTCGAATAGTTCGTGACGCTATGCGCGATCATATAACAGTTGTGCTCGAATTAAATTGTATAACGAAATATACAAACACTGTGAATTGTATAGTGAATTATACAAACGCTATACAAAAACTGTAAATTGTATAGCGAATTATACAAACGATGTTATAAGTATAGTTACAAAATGTAATTACTCAAACTATAGTTATAAAGTATAATTAAAGTATTTTTAAGTGGTTATATGTGAAAATTCCTCTTTGATAAAAGCAATGGAGAGAAAGACTTAGCATCTGTTTGGATCGGACTTATTTTAAGTAAGCGACTTTTAAGTAGTTTTGTAATGTTTTTTCAAAAAATTTAACAAAACATTTGTAAGTTAAAATAATAAAAATAAATTGTAAATAAAAAACTCAAAACTTATGACTTTTTGCCTTATAAACTATAAGTTATAAATTTAATTTTAAAATTTAATCAGACCCTCCAAAAATGAAACAATGATGGTCACCAGTGGAATATTTAAGTTACCCTCAAACTTACGATAGCCGCCATTCGCCAGTGGACTATAAGCAGCCGACAGACATTACGTATCGGCAAAATTACTTTAAAAAAATAAAATTTGGTAAGTTAATTCTCTGTTTTCAGTAATTTAATTTCAGTTTTGCAGCCTAATTATGCGTTTTAGTAATAATTTGTTAGTTTATCAGTTGATTAATTTTGCTGTTCTGTTGATGAAAAATGCAGTTTAATGAACAAAAATTCGGTTTTACAGCTGAAAAATTCAGTTTGTTATTCGATTTCTTCATTTTTAGTTGGAAAAAGATCCAAACTTTTGTTAGTTAATTCAAAATTTATGGTCAAACGCTAGCTAATTAAAGGGGAAAAAAATGCATTTTAAAGATCCAAACTTTTGTTAGTTAATTCAAAATTTATGGTCAAACGCTAGCTAATGATAGGGGAAAAAAGTGCATTTTGTTTATAGTTGATAGTTCATAACATGTTCGACAAATTGTCCAACTGAGTTTGATATTTTTTTGGCATAACACGTAAATGTGTCTTTTTAACTTAGTTTTATCTGACATTTATACTGTTGAGTGTGTGCACAAGTAGACACTTTTAGCGTGTAGAAAATTGAATAAATAGACATGTGTCCTATGTGGCTGACATTTATTTCCGTTGAGTGTGCATAAATAGACACTTTTACAACAACAAATCCATACCCAATGAAATTTCACAAGTGGGTGTGGAGAGGTAGAGTGTATACAGACTTTACCACTGCCTCTTAACTTGTATAAAATTGAATAAATAGACATGTGTCCTACGTGGCATGAGTGTGCACAAGTAGATACTTTTTAACTTGTACAAACTTGAATAAATAGATATATGTGTCCTAGGTGGCATCCTAGGTGTAATATGCCACGTAGGACGCATATGTTTATTTGTTTGAGTTTATGCAAGTTAGGGTCTACTTGAGCATGCCTGAAGTTGGAGGTTGTAGATGTTAGATGAAGCCAGACATATTTATATATTATGCCTTTTCAAAATATGATCCAAATCTATGGCCAAACAGATGGATTGCAAAATCTATCCAAAATCTATGGCGACACGCTAACTAAGGAAAGAAGAAAAGCTCATTCCGATTATAATTGACTGTTTGTAACATATTCGACAAATTGTCCAACTGAAGTTGATATTTTGTTTATTCACCGTTTTAGTTTATATTATTCAGGTATGGATATAGCTCATTGCCATCTTGATGGAAATGCTGATGCTGTGGAGTTTTGTCCACACGAACCTTTTCATAATGTTCTAGCTGCTTGCACGTATACTTTACAAGAAGGAGATCAGCCTAGTAGAACCGGTAGTATATCCCTGTTTGATGTTAATGCTGATTCCAGTCGTCTTAGTTTGATACATAGAGTACAAACAGCTGGTATATTTGATATAAAATGGAGCCCTTTCAGTGGAATTGTGAGCCCACTACTGGCACAAGCTGATGCTGATGGTTATGTTAGAGTTCACAAACTTGAATCTTGTTTGGATGAATCAGAGGTTCCTGGTATGTTTGAGCGACTCTTTCCTTGTTTATGTTATTTATCGTCAAAGGGGAAGTGTTACATGAGGGAGAACTGGAATAGTTGGAATGAAACAGGTCCTAGTGTTGAGAAATGGGTATTTAGGATTCATACGATGAACTAACTAATTTGGATTCAAGGTGTAGTCTGTTGTTGTATTGGATAAGATGCACGTAAAGAAGTCCCCCAGGTTACTATCAGATCAAGAATAGACATTTCGTTGCTCTTGTGAAAGAAAAGATATCAGTACAAAACTCTGAAATACCCTTGTATCAGGTTAAAGTTACTTAGTAGTAGCTGTGTATAACGGAGGAAAGAAATAATGGAAATCTTTACGTATTGTGTAGATTGTAGGAATTGGAGTACGATGTGCCAATGACCTAGACGTAATACAAACTTCATTTTTTCGCTTAGCTCTTAAGAAGTTTCCCCCAGTTCTAGCATCATATTTTAAAATCTTTATACAAGTAATTGTCTAGCCTACTCAAAGTGGACTCAGAATACTAGTAAAAGACTTGAGTGTTTTGGTACCAATATTTCTTGTTTTCTGATTGTTCTTACTTCATAAGTAGCTCGGAATATATCATAGGTGCGGGGCATATACTTTGACAAAATGTCAGAATTCAATATATGCTGAATGTTACTGAAGTCTATTGTCACAACAAGAAGCAATGGTCTGTCAACACTTCTCTTTGGCTATAATGATATGAAATGATAGATTTTAGAATTTGAAAGATTTGATAACTGAGTTCCTTTTACCTGTGTACTTTAATCACTATCTCTGCATTCTCTTGCTTACTAGAGATGTCGGATAGGAGGCTGATCACATACATGCTATATGAATGAATGTCAACTACTTGCCAGGTCCAGTAATATCTAGCAAGTATTACAATTTTGTTCAAATTCGTCCATGGACTTATGCTTAAGCTTTTCATATTTACAAATATTTTCATCAAGGGTAGGGGTAAGGTTTGCATACACTCTACCCTCTCAAGACCTCACATGTGGGATTATACTGGGTATGTTGTTATTCCCATCGACCTCTTTTTTCATTTTCCATTTAGCATTGGTGGTCCTTGCTACTACTAGCTTCACTTGACACTTCACTTTTAATAACTAACTGAAGCACTAACATGGCGGGATCTTTTTCTTATTATAGGGAATAGTTTACTGGAGGTAAGCAACGAACATGTCAGTTCCTCTATGTGCTTGTGTGTAGACTGGAATCCATCAGCTACATCCCTCACTGTGGGGCTTTCAAATGGATCAGTCTCGCTAATTTCACTCCTCGAATCTCAACTGAGCATTTCCAGAGACTGGAAAGCACATGACTTTGAAGTTTGGGCTGCCTCTTTTGATATCCACCATCCACAGCTGGTGTATACAGGTTCAGATGACTGCAAATTTAGTTGCTGGGATTTGCGAGATGATCCCTCTAACATAGCATTCCAAAATAGGAAAGTCCACACAATGGGGATTTGCTGCATTACTAAAAGTCCAAGTGACCCTTACACCTTACTCACCGGTTGCTATGATGAACACCTAAGGGTATGGGATGTAAGATCAATCGCAAAACCTGTACACGAGACATCAATCTCCTTAGGTGGAGGGGTTTGGAGAATTAAGTACCATCCTTCTGTACCAGACTTAGTCTTGACTGCTTGTATGCACAATGGATTTGCAGTCGTCAAAGTTAAAAATGACAAAGCTGAAGTAATTGAAACCTATAAAAAACATGATTCCCTGGCATATGGAGCAGATTGGCAAAGAGGTCGTTTAGAGAAAAACAATATCATTGCTACTTGCTCATTTTATGACCAGCTCCTTCGCGTATGGATGCCAAAAGGTAATATTCCAGAATGACCCTATGTTCTTGGTAGAATATGCTTTTTTCTTTACAGCCGGCCAAATGACTAGAGGATTATCTGTCTACTCTACCCCATTCAGCCATTTTGAACCTTTTATAGAAGGTATTTCCCGTACTAGCTCCTTCTACCTATTCTGCAGTTGAAGCACCTAAAGGGGAGTTTGGTGTTTTCCTAGTCAGTAAGTGAAGCAATCGTCCCTACCATCGTAAAATAAGAGCAACTGTCTTTGCCCATTTACTAGGACTCCGATTCTATGTCCAAATATAACATGCCAACAGTTGTGGTCACCATCATAGGTACTCAAGATATTGATTGCTCCATCAACCCAAACCGAATTGAAATATTTTTCTTTTCTTGTTGACATTTTAATGAAATGTTTCTTCAGGTATTATTGTTGTCCTTTTAGCAAATGTAATTTAACTGATAGTTTGTGATGAGAAGAACTACTAAAGTTCCAAACAGCTTATGTTGTAGCATTATTTTTAATTTGGGATGAGAATAGATATATAGTTACTTTAATTGACTTTCCTCTGTCCCAATATTATTTGATAATTTTTGCTTATCAAGTTTGACAGACTAGATTAAGTATTATGTGCTGCACTTTACTCATGTCAAAACTGCCAAGCAGTTCATTGTCATTCAAAATTTCATATGATTTTATACTTAATTTTTTACCACAATTTTCTTCATTTATTTGTTACTTCATTTGTGGAATTATACTGGATATGTTGTGTATATCTGTGACATTGCAAAAATGCCACTTGTTCCATTTGTCTCCATTCCTGACTGTCTTTGCAGAAACAACCTTAATTCTTCCCTACATAACATGTATTAATAGACCAATTAAGAGTAACTCTAAGATGTATTGACAACATTTCATTGCCTTCTGAATAAACCAAACTCTTACATTAGTTGGGGCACATCTCAATGTAATCTGAACTCAGGCTTATGAAATAATGCCATAAATTACAACTTTGATTTCAAGGATAGCCAGCCCCTACTTAAAATTCCAATAAACAAGAGTTTATCTAAGATCATGGAAACTATCCATCAAATGCTATCCTTTGAACACAGCACGTAAGCCGGGCTTAACTGACTGGTTCTGATACTGGGGTTTACCTTCTCAATGATCATGAAGGATCCAAGACATACTGAATGATGACTTGAAATCACCCCAAGTCGGAATTTGGAACCACGTCCTCTATAAAATAAGTAGCTTGTAGTTTCAAAGTTTCATATGATTGAAACTAGATGACTTTCAGTCTGTATTAAGACATTCTAGTCATGTTTGCCATCTGAATAATCTACCAGCCAATTTGCTCTCCAAACAACTGATGATGATAGCAGTCGCTCAGTTTTCCATCCTGATGACTGAAGCTGTGACAGAGAAGTGACACTTAGCTCAATTTAAAAACAGAAACTGCACAACTAGCAAGTTAAGAGTAAAATTTAGCATGACAAAATCGGCTCATATGTGGGTGACTATATGCACCCAAGGATGCAGTCTAATGGTCAATGAAGTGAGAGGAGAACCATGAGATCTCACGTTCAAATCCCAATGGAAGCAAAAAACACTAGGTGATCTCTTTCAATCTGCCTAAACCTTGAAGGGCAAAGTAACCCGGAACTTGTGCTAATGAGCAGTAGTAGGTACTCTGAGGAATAGTCGAGGTGCACACAAGTTATCTCAAACACCACTATCATAAAAAAAATGTGTGTTGACTTCATATCGCATTTGCACTTGTCCTCTTTTAAATTATTCATCAGCTTTCACTTTTTTTTCTTTTTGATAACAATAGTGTCCAAGCCAACTTGCATGCACCTCGACTAATTTACGGATATCAGTCACCTCCCACCCTTTGCGAACTTTCACTTTGCAGATACAAATTTTAGCTTCTTAACTTTTTCATAATGGAACATCAACCTATTTAGGTGGCATTTGCTTCAAAATATTGATAAACTGATTTTTGTGAAATTTTGGTCAAAGATTAGTTGGCTATGCTTCAGTAATTGTAATTTGTAAAAGCAGTGAATATATAATGAAGTTTCCTCTCTAAAAGGCGCTCAGGTGTAGACAAATACCTTCAAAACAAAGACTTCATAATGTTTATCCATCCATAATTGGCTTTCCGAGGACATGGATCCATCTTGATCAGCTAGTTTTACCCTGACAAGAGCATGGATGAATGATTGCAGTACATCAGCTGCCGTTGAATCCTTATGAGTAATAATCCTGATAATACCCCCTTTTTGTTGAAGTAAATATTTCTCTAGAAAAACAAGAGAGTAGATATAAGCGAAAAATTTTAGTCAAATAGTTTAGCACAAAATAATGTTAAATATGTGTATCAACCTTTCTTGTAACGCGATCCAGCAGATTGTAATAGGTCAACCCTATCCATCAAAGACAACTCGTTACTCAACTGCCTAAATATTCAAAACACTGCTTTTTAACAGTCTAGGAGCAGTACTGAAAGTGTCTTAGGAAGCTACTTCAGAGAATTTACATTAACCATAAAGTTTGAGTCTAGGAAGCATATCAAGGTACCATTAATGGAATATGCTGTTTGAAGCTGGCTAATTAACATTAAGAGCTTTTTGCTATAGCTATATATCTATACACTGAGAAAAATATTCCATAATGGTTCCCCCTTAGTCTTTGCATTTGAACATTAAAAAGTTAACATGATATGCTATTAAACTTGTTTAAAATTCATTGGGTTCCCCCTTTGCTTAACTTAAATGAAGTTCTCAACCAACTATATACGTAATTTTTTTTAAAAATAAACTGTGAACTTTTCAAAATTCAACAAGAGAAAACCAAGGTGAAAGTGATTTAAGGCATTAAAAAAAAAACAGAGAAGTACTTCTTAAATCGACCTATGAAGATAATGATTGAAATAAAAAATATAGCACTTGTAATTATTGAAATAAATCAACCTATAAAGATAATGATTGAAATAAATCGACCTATGAAGATGACACTCCAATATTCACTCTCTTTTGTGAACTCTATTTCAGAATCCACTTGTAAAAATTATCCCATAATGAAATGTATAGCAGATGTTGTCATTTTTATTTTTATTTTTATTTGCACCGGGTGTCCGAGTCTCTTAGAGCCCCAACTAATCCCGGGGGTGCACAGGCGCAGATGTTGTCATTTTTCTTGTGTAACAATATTAGTTCATCCAACTTTTAGTATATACAGGGAAAATTGAAAGGAAGTCTGAGGAAAAGAAAAAACACATATGTTAAATATAAGTTTCTTAGTATTACTAGATTACACCACTCTATACTCTTCCTATATCTTTCATCTTTTTCGACAATAAGCCAGATTTTATTGTTAACAAGTTAAGAAGAAAATAATGTTTCTTCTCTGCTACTATCACATTCAACAGATATGGGTGCAAATTAGAAACAAGAAACATGAACTCACATAGCAGTGCTGTCGAGCGAAGACACTCTAACACCTAAATGTACTTGCTTGTATAGAGAATCACCACCCTTTAAGCTCCATGAGGTCATCCATAAAGGTAGAACATGCTCCATGGAGGAGACCTGCTTTGGAGAGAGAACTAGAACCAATCTATGAAACCTCCAGATAAGTGAACTAATTTTATTAGACATTAACCACAAGATTCACATATTTTTTATGCATGCATTTTCAAAGACTCGTAGTTTGCAACATTCGGCGCACAGAGGAACTTTAAATGGTTAATGATTCTATTGCAGAAGGCAAAAGCAACAGAAAATTTGAGTCATTTTATCCTCACAATGTCATGAGATAATCCTACTCAGATGATATTCTAGGACACGGATACAGTCATCCCTGCTGAAGACTATAATAAAATTACGATGCCCAGGAAGGAGGCTGAGGCTTTAATATGCTGGGAGGAAGCAGGAGTACACACCAAGGACAAAGGTGGATGGAGAATTATCCCGGGGGCTATCTGGTGGGCTGTTTGGATAGAGAGGAACTCAAGATGTTTTGAGAGCATAGAGAACAATGTGCAGAAAGTTAGGCTAAACTGCATGTTACTTTTAGTTTTTTGGTGTAATCAGTTACACTTAAATGACACTGTCTCTGTTATTGATGTGCTCGACTCAATTTAGACATAGAGAAGTGAAATCAGGAGTGCACTTGTACATTAAGTTTCAGTAAAATACTGTTTTGTGATATAATACGAAGTTACCAAGTTCAAAGATGCTCAACTAACCTTGGCCTGTCTGGAAGAAATGTGATAAAACCATGGAGCATCTTTCACAGTTCAGAGTATTCAGCGAAAGACAACAGACAGCCTTGTAGTTTGCTGCCAGATGCATGGAGTTAGTGTTTCTTGCGTTTTGGAAAGCTCCAGTTTTGCATTTTACAACTCTAAGAAACAGGGAATTCAAAGCAAAGCATAACTAACCATACATATGGAACATAGTAAGAGACAAAAAGGATATCCAAATGGCAAGCGAGTGGCCAATTGTGAGGCGTGCAAGAAGCATTCCTAAAGCCATCCCAATCATCGTAGCAAGAGTTTCTTGGCTTCCTTCCTATCAAAACAGGAAAAATGGATGCCAAGTCAGAGTATAGGATTTCAGTTCTTTGTCACCTTACTATCTTTTTGAAATGAATACCACCTTAATATCTATCACAATACCTTTGCAGCTATATCTGCTGCATTGTTTTCAAGGGCAAAGTGCTGTGTCAAAGCTGCTCTAGTGGCTCCACTAGCAACACCAGCTAAATGGCAAGAAAATAGATGAGGTTTAGAGAATCAGTCCCAATGGTGAAGCATACTTGACCTCATTAACCAGAAAATTCATCTTCTAGTACAAGATTTATAGCTTAAAGGTTAGCCACCAAGGTTACAAACATGCTTCAGACTTCTTAAAATTGTTGCCAGAAAATAAACAGCATCTAAAATGGGATGAACTTCATGAAAACCCGGAGATCATAAATCTACTGCAATTGAAATCTGAGAATATTTTAGTCAGAATACCAAACAACGAAAGCAATCAAGAAGAAAGTGAACATATAACTCTATAGCAAATAAGCAATTATTATTGTATGTATTATGTAACCTAAGCTTCGAAAGCATTTAGCAAGCTGAACAGTTATGACGTGTAAGGCCACAAGATTTACAATCTTCTGATGCAACATTGAAGACCAACAGACCATACAAATATACAATATATGTGCAAGATATCAGGAAGGGTGTCAAGCATTTTTCATTTGCGAAGTCATGACTGAAATACAGAGTTTGATACTTGACCTGTTATCTATCAGCTGCATTATGCAAGCTCTATTATAGCACTACTTGGAAGTTGGAAATCATGAACAGGGGACAGGAAGTGACTGCACAATCAATTTGTGGACTACATGGGGGAAAGAATAGAAGAGGAAAGGAAGTACTGCTACTGCAAATTATCAAGCTAGTTTTTGCTCGAAAGGACACTCCAGCCTATATAGATGAGTGTACTGCTTGCAGAATCAACCCCTTGTACATGGGATTTGTACTCCTTGTCAATAAGATCAATCTACTTATTCAACAAGGAAAAGGTACAATCTTCAGTAATTGTGCCACACGTAAAGGTGAAAAGTCCATTCATGATGACGAGGACAGGAACTGATCAGTGGATGACTCTAATTTCCATTATCTAGTTGAAAGAAATAGTGCAATGATCTTTTAGAAGTCAATGCTCTTAATCTTATAAGACTTTAGGCACTTTAACAGAGATAAACAGGAGATGATGAACCTCTCCCACAATGTTGGACTCACATACCGCAAGATACTAGTGTTTAACAAAAGAAAGTTCAATAGTTTTTTCTATTTTGTTAGACTCTTGGAACAAGGGACTAGACTCATTTTTAGGAAAAGAAAGTTTGGTACCCTTATATCTATTTTATGCGAATCTTGGAACAAGGGACTAGACGATTGCAGTAAAGAGAAACTAAATAAAATACTATCTTTTCAAAACTTGTGTTTCATTTTAAATATATACTATTAGATACACCCACGTCTAAACAAGACACGACAGATCAAGATAGTAAAGGAAAGCATATTTATGAATTAAAAAGCACAGTAGTACTTTCAGCAAGGTGAAGGATCTGATATATCAGACAATTCATGCTAACAGCCCCAACCCTAAAGAACAAAAGACATTAGACAAACTAGATACAGGAAGACTTTACACTTTCTTTAATTAGAGGATAAGTGCACAATGTTGCCATTTCAAAGAGAAGATATTTCACTTACTGAATGACCTTGATAAACTCCCTATGCAGAGGATGAGCACAAAGGCTGATGGAAATAAAGGAGACACAAGATCCATCAACATTCCTGCAAGAAATGCAAATGATTTTATTGTCATTGAATCCATTTCAGGAACGACAACAGAATCACAAAGCAATGTCATTTAACCTTCTAGAAACTCTTTCCTAATATTAAATAATTTGTTGCTGCGTTTTTGAACTTAATAAATCAATTAAAATTACAAGGAATAACCAGTGCCCCATTACTTCCTACTCCCTCTGACCCAATTTATATGATACTCTTTCCCTTTTTGGATTTCCTAAAATATTTTGCACCATCAAACTTCTTAACAACTTTAAATTTTCAATAACTCAAATTCACTAAACCGTTAAAATAAACTTTGATGTGATATCTTCTCTATCAAACAAACTCTTCTACCATTACTTTACTATTTTCTTCTACTGTCACTAGAAAGAAATGTACGTCAAAGAACATCTTAAACTCCATGGCCACTGGCCAGTCAAACATCATCATATAATAATGGGATAGACCAACATAGGAAGTATATTTTTTATATAATTTCGATGCAAGCACAAAAATGATTGAGTTAACAGAACATACAGGTGAAAGAGCATACCAAGATCATTCATGAGATCTGCCACCAGACGCCACATTTTGGCATTACTGTCTAAATTAGAACCCTGAAAAAGAAAGCAACCACACCAGTCATTTTCCAGCTAGTATTTATTATTCAATCAACATTAACACAATGCTTGATGTAAGAGACAGGTCAAAAATGTCTTCCCTTCCCTTCCTTTATGGGAAAGGAACATTGGCCTGTCTGTCATATGTTTCAAGTAGAGTCAATGAATGACACTGCTAAAAATGCAAGTCTGATGAGAGATCATTTATATTTCAAAAAAATGAGAGATGTGTCTGTAGTTTTAGTTTTTAAAGCAGTCAAGATATGCATCATTTGATACCAGAGGATCAATACGATACAGGAAAACCAAGCCATAGAGGAAAGAACAAAACCTGGTAACAAGTGAACAAGACACCTCCAAGCATTCCAGTTAAATCTCGTAAGAACCACTGAAACATTTTTAAATGTTTCAAGACCATGATCATCAAACTAGTATACAATATAAAATGCAACAGATAAAAATGATGCCGGACTCCACCTGAAACGTTGCACCAATAACAGTAGCCGATTTCTCACCAACGCCTATAGCACTTAGAAGAGCCTATATTTGATTGAACAGGTGAATTACCCCTTAATATCACAAGTCACTCACATTAATACTAACATTCTCTTACTTGGGTAGAGAGCATCATCCGCACATAAGTAGAAAGCCCCTGCAGTAATCCAAATCAGTAACAATAACATGAAAAACAGAAAGATCAGACGGCGCTCAACGCCAATGCAGAAACTGAAAATTAGTTCTATGGATAACAAAGCCTAACCTGCAATGAATCCCACACTTGAAAAGGAAAATAGTCTGGAGTAACACTAGTTGGATACCCCTGTAAATAAATTAAGAAAAATCAGACAGAATAACTGAAACAAATTAAACATACTCAACATTTCCTGCACCAAAGAAAAAGAAACAAACTTTATGAATATTTTTCCAGAAAAATTAGATCTTTTTTTTTATTTTTTTGTTTTTACTCCATAAAGTAAATACTATTAACATAACTGTTTATCTAACCTAAAGCACCATTTCTCTACATTTCATTAGCACAGTATTTACGAAATTTCCGATTAAAAGGAAATTAAAACAAACAAATTGAAACGGAAATGAGTATAATTTCTAAATTTTGAACTGCCGGAATATAATTTTGAGTTTAAGAGAGCTGAAAACTTGCCTCGGGAACGAAAGCTTGTAGGATTCTTTGAGAGATTTGAGTGAATGCGTTACTGGATCTTTGGATTGAGATCGAAGAATGAGAAGTCGAAGTTATGGTAGCGGTCTTCGTCAGTTTCGTCGACGAAGTTCCGTTCCATTCTTCGATCAACATCGCCGGCGCCGTCACCGGCGAAGTAGAATTCACCTTTTGATCTCCCTCCATTGTGTTCGCCGGCGAGAAAGTCAAACTAAAAGTCGTCCTTTCGCTTCCTAGGAGAACACTATAAAATGAAAAATATATTTATTACTATAATATTTTTGAAATTTTATGTTCTAAAATAAATTTTATATATTTACGTGATTAATTGATTGTTTTATTAAGAATACATAATTATTTAAAATTAAATTATTATTTGATTATTAAAACATGACATTTAAAAAAAAATAAAAAAATAATATCACATAAATTAGAATAAAATGACCAAAAAAAGAATACTAAAATTTATTATTCTTTATCTTCATTAGTTACGTCATTCTATTTTAAGTAAAAAAAAATAGCCCAGTCTATTAATTTCGAAACATAAATATCTATTATATGAATTTTACCATAATAATCTTATTATTAACTTTTAAATATTTAATATTAATCAAGTAGATTATTTTATAAAAGCTTTAATATATATGTAGAAAAAAAATATAAAATAGTTTTGAAACACTTTTAAAGAAAAAGAAAAAGGAACGCTAGAAGGAGGGCTTGAACCTCCGACCTTGTGGTTAACAGCCACACGCTCTAACCAACTGAGCTATTCCAGCTTACATTATTTCAATCAAAAAGAAATATTATATTTAAATAATCCTTGGGGTATAGTAAGGTAGTAATATTAGTCGTGTCTTTATATCTTGTGTCATTATCTGTCTTATATATGTTAATTTTATCGTATTTACACACTATCATGTGTTTCGTTATTAGTCGTTCTTTCTTTTTCTTTTTCTTTTCCTTTCTCTTTTTCTCTGTATCTAGTTTATTTTGTTTATGGGTTTTTTGAGACGAGGGCTCCCAGGAAACAGTCTCTCTACCTTTGTGAAATAGTAGTAAGGTCTGCGTACATTTTACCCTCCCCAGACCCCACTTGTTGTAAATAAATTGTGTTCA
This sequence comes from Solanum aculeatissimum, assembly GCA_038996855.1. Lineage (NCBI taxonomy): Eukaryota > Viridiplantae > Streptophyta > Magnoliopsida > Solanales > Solanaceae > Solanum > Solanum aculeatissimum. The sequence goes on from JBCEWC010006317.1 coordinate 13,556, forward strand.
CTTGAACTAAAAATAGTTTGTGAATGTATAATATATGTAAAGTTTATACATAATAATATGTGTTTTAATCGATATAAATCAGGGTTAAATAGTTTCGTGTATATAATTTTTTTAATAAAGACGACTTTTGTATCTAGCAAGCTCAAACAAAGTCGACTCTATACATTATAATATTCAAATCAAAAACTTTAGATTGAGAACGAAGGAATATTTATCACTTGACCACAATCGTTATTGATTCTTTCAGTGTGCAAATTTTGAAAATTTGACTAAATACAAATTGTCACCTGCATGATAAAAATCTGGCTCTTCTTTTAAGGAGATTTGAAAATATTACTCCTCTACCAAAAAGAGCATACCCCACATACTCAAATTTCAATTTCTTTTCTTCATTTTTTTTGTCCGTTTAAGAAAATAATGTCTCTTCTCTCTTTTAGTAACTCTTTTGAGTTTCGATTTTTCACGTCACATGTTTATGATCTCCAGATTATAGAATATTTTGATACATTCTGCATATTATTTAATTCAAGACCACAATATTCAAAAGTCTTACGTAACTTCTTTCTTAAAATCCATGTCAATTCAAAAAGCAGATGATTTGTCTGTCATACTTAAAAAGGTTCATTTTCAACATTCATCAGTAGGCTCAAATCACTCTCTTTTCATACCTTTTTCATCATGTCATGTTCTAACAAAATCTTTCTGTTTTTTATTTCATTTCTTCTGATAATTCATCCACTTGAATCTGTTCCAAGTATCATCCCACTAAATGGTTCATGTACTGATAAATGTGGCAACATTGTCCTAAAATATCCCTTTGGTTCTGGTTTTGGTTGTGGACATCCTGCATTTTCAAGATTCATAAAATGTACCACTTCTGGTGTCCTGCAGTTCTCCACTAGCACTGGCATTTACTCTATATCCTCACTAGACTACTCAGCCAACACATTTGTTCTAAATGACCCCTTTATGTCAACATGTTCCTCAATGCAGAATTCAGGCAGTTTTTCATTGGATCATGATGATTCAACTCCCTTTAGTATTATGAAACAAAACATCTTTGTTTTACTAGGATGTTCAACAACATCAGCTGTGTTTGATCCAAAACAGGACTTGTGTGATACCGGTTCAGGTTCAAATGTATGCAGGGGAATGTATTCTTGTAAAGGGGTGACTGGGATTGGATTAGAACCAAATGATCCAATTTCAACATGTTGTGTTTATGATCCACCAGTTCCTGTTGGTTCAGGTTATGGTTTGAACTTGCCTAGGCTTCAGTGTTCTTCGTATTCATCGATATATGGATTTGGTGGTGATGAAGGAGATCCTATGAAATGGGAGTTTGGGATTTCTTTGAAGTATAATGATTCTTATTATGTTGATGATTCTTGCAAGAACTGTGAGGATAGTGGTGGAATTTGTGGTTTTTCTGGTGCAGATGAGTCTTTTGCTTGCATTTGTAGGAATGGTGTTAACACTACTGTCAACTGTTATGGAAGAGGTTTGTTGAATTTGAACTTATATTACATTGATTCCTTATATCACGATTATCGTATTGTTTTGTTGTAATTTATATTCTATTTCTATTTGTTGTGGTTGTTATTATCTGTTGTTTCTTGTATTTCTGCTACTTCTTTCACCAGACTGCTTTCGACTGTTTTTCTTGAACCACGGGTCTATTTAAAACAACCTCTCTACCTTCTGTAGAGGTAAGGTCTAGTACATTGTATCCTTCCGAGACCCCACTTCTATATTGTGAGTATGTAGAAGTTAAAACTGCTGTAGTGTATATATTAGACTAATAATGTGTTTGTGATGTGATCAGGATATGCTTGGAGTGGGACATGGAGACACAAGATTCAAACAGAAATGAGTATTGGAGGTAAAGGCAATGCCTTTTTTCAGTTTCCTTTCTACTTTTTGGACAAAAAGTCTTCTTTAGTTGAAAATATTTGCCAACTGTATTGTCCTTTTACATTACTGTTTCTGTCCTAAAAGATAAAACTTATCATCCCCCCCACCCCACCCCACACAACAAGATTGTTTTTTTAAAAGGAATTTTACCTCAACTTTGCTGCAACAAATTCATTAACTGTTTCTTGTCATTTTTTAGCCAACAACAACTTGTTTGGAACTGAGACGTAGTAGTTGTTGTGAACAGTTTTGTAATCTCTGCTACTTTTTTGGTTCCTCAGGAATCTTTTTCTTTTGGATGATGATGCTTTTCATCTAAGGCAGAAGGGATCTTGTTCGAATGAAGTGCAAACACTCCATATACTCTTATGAGATTCATGTCAACCAAGATTAGACTAATTAAGTTACTTAATGTTGATCAGAAGCTTAGAAGTTTAGCTCTGAAATCAAATTATTATAGCTTCTCAATATCAATTCAATGGCCTCAGTGCTAACATTAAGAATATTTTGTGTTTATACTAATTACATGTTTCATGTCTTGCTATTTTTTTCTTCTTGGCCAGCGAGCACATGATTTGAAACTCGATGGATAATAAGCCTCTTTCCTTCTCCATTTTAGTATCAGTCTTTTGTTCATGACACAGTTCAACACCGTGATGTGCACTTAACTCACACATCGGGCTCTATGTTTTTACCATGAACAAAAGTCCTGCAGTAGTCTTGCCACATCTTATTGTACTAGTCAATTAATCAACCAAGATTTAGTAATTAAACACAAATAAAAGGTTGAAAAGTGGCAAATTGGTTTAACCATCTAGGAATGGATGAAGGTTAATCAGAAGGGGGAAAGCAAAACTGCAAGATTGAGCAATTTCTGTTGATGAACTTTCAAATATTTCGAACAAGAGGAAATTTCTGCAAGACAATCTGAACGACAAACTAGCCTCCAGAGCAATACAAAACTACAGTGCTACAAAATGGAAAAAACAAGATTTTACTGACCCTTTGATGGAACTGTCTGTCAACACTAGACCATCAATTCACAACACGAACAAAAGTTCTAAAGACCCTTCTCAAGCATTGCCCTAACCCTCATTGGAAGCCCATACAGACGTATGAATCCTGCAGCATCAGCCTGATTGTAGATATCCCCACTCTCAAACGATGAGATATCTTGTCTGTACAAACTATGAGGACTTTGACGACCTGTCACTGAAACTGATCCTTTGTATAGTTTGAGAGTAACTGAACCTGTTGTAGTCTTGGTAATATTCTCCATGAAAGCATCCATTGACTCGCGAAGTGGATCAAACCACCTGCCAGCATAAACTAACTCGGCATATTTGAGGGCAAGAGAATCCTTGACTTGGATTGTTTCACGATCAAGTGTAAGAGACTCGAGCTCTTGCACAGCTGTGAAAAGGATAGTTCCCCCAGGGGTTTCATATACTCCACGGCTCTTCATTCCAACGAGCCTATTTTCAACCATGTCTATTCGTCCAATTCCATGTCTTCCACCAATTTCATTTAGCTCAGAAAGAAGAGTTGCGGGAGAGAGTTCCTTTCCATTTATTGAAACAGGAATACCAGCGACTATCCCAATGTTCACATATCTGCACAGTTGGAAGTACTTTTGAAAGTGAGAAAGAAATGCATTAGATTGTACTACTGCAACAAATGAGAAAATCGAAATAAAAGATTCTCACTCAGGTTGATTAGGTGCATCTTGGGGGTCAACGGACATCATATACATATCCTTCATTGGCTCGTTTGCGGGATCCTCCAGAATATCTCCCTTCAATACCATTTTAAAATGAGTTTGACAGGTACAATCAGTTATTCACATAGCCATACTTCAAAATTTTCTTCAAACTTACCTGAACAGGGTCAATGGGCGATCAAGAAGGCCCATGGACCTATGTTGGTAGGCTCCATTGCACTTTGGAGGGGTGCACGTCTAAGTTCCACCCAAGTGGCAGAGCCTACGTCATAACATTTTCTTAATCTTTGATGTTTTAGATTCTTATTGCCTTGTCTACTAAAGAAATCGGTAAAATTTATTAAGAACAGAGTTTCATCTCCTATTTTATTCATCTACCAATTATGATAATTCTATACAAATCTCAATTAAGACTGGCATCCTTCATGGCACTCTATTTACACATTACATATATTACTGGTCCCAGGAAAGATGTGCTTGTTCATTTGGTCAAAATTCCTAGCGGAAAGAAAACAGTTACAGCCGCAATGAAGGAAAAACATGATGCTGAAGTTGAGACATACTTCGATGTTTCGACAAGAACAAAAAGAAAAAAACAGGATATGAAAAGAAGTTTCAGTACTTCTCCACCAAGCATAGGATATAGTACAATCAGCATATTGAACGAGAATCACAAGCTACAAAAGTACAAAACAAACTAATGTTACCTCGTGACTAAGGTGCCACAAGTTTCTATCTCTGCTATAGATAGATTTCTTTGTCACAGGAACTGGTACGTTGTGCTTCTTAGCATATTCAATAGCATCCTCTCTTCCTGTAATTTCCCATTCCCTCCAAGGGGCAACAACACTGAGTTCAGGATTTAGAGCAAAGAATGTCAGCTCAAAACGGACCTGTAGTGGTGAAGAAGCATAATAGAATAAGATGAGTTCATTCTGAAGTCCCCTGGGCTCAAAAAGTATGTTTAAGATGATGCTGAAGAGTAGATGATCTTATAAATTGCCATAGTAAAGTTAAAAGATCCAAAATAATACCTGATCGTTTCCCTTCCCTGTGCATCCATGAGAAACAGCATCAGCTCCAACCTCTCTGGCAACATCAACCATTGCCTGCAATTATCAGCCAAATTTTCAAAGTCCAAAATGAATTTAAGGAAACAAGAGCACTGTTGCTAAAATGTGGAGATTCACTTTATCAATAGTTGTATCTACTTCATAACTGGGCAGTTAGTAGGTCAGTTTAGTGGACAAATATGAACAAGAAAAGTTTGGCCCCACCCACGATGGGCAGTGAAGATGCCCGTGCTGGTACTTTACTAGCAGTTTCATCTTTCTGGAAATGTAAATGCTTGATGTACAAAACACATTTAATATAGGGAAAGAAAAGAAACTAATAGCAGACATCTAAAGATCACAAATGCACCAAAAGAAATTTCATACCGAACACAAATCATGAAGAAACAAAAATGACTTCATCAGAATTCATGCAAATGCAAGTTTCATCATTTCTCCATTTTGGGTGTACCTTTGATTTCCTCGACATTTTTTTGTTTTTAAGAATCTAAGTTTCTGACTTTGTTCTTCAATGAGAAGCTCGGCTGTAAATATTGGCAAATTCCTCAGCCTTCTACCATACATGTTAATAAATTATTTGTTTCGCTGCAGATCAGCAATTATATAGGAAACACCAACCTGTGCTGGTTTTGCTGGCTTTGCAATCAGTTTTCCAGAAAATGCTACTGCAGAAACATTTTGCACCAGAAAAGAATGCAACTATGTCTATCAAAGTTAATATTTCCTCCTATATAAGCAGGTCTCTTCTGAGAAGTCAACCTGAACTCAGATGGAGGAAATCAATTCATCATGGGTGCTGCATGTCTCCCATGTTATGTTGCTTGGATCCTGTAAAAGTTCTGCCTAGAACCTGTGCAGCTCAATTTTGGAGGAGCCAGCAAATAACCACAACTGTCTATGACATTCCTCCCAAAAGTAATGTTTCCTCTCATACAGTCAGGTCGCAGTTTGAGAGGCAAACCTGAATCCAACCAGAGGAAATTCATCTAGGGTGCTGTATACGTCTCCCAAGCAAACAACAGCCAGAGAAACAACAAGAAGACCCATAAGTGACTCTGAGACAGACATATTATTTTTTCCAAAAGGGTGCCTATTTACCAGAATCTTCATCCTGTATAATACATGCACAAATATTGTGCATATGACACCTTCATTAACTAACTAGTTTGTTAACTGCCTACCTACACCCACTGAAGCACCAAATCTTGGGATTTCTCCAAGATCCTCCACATTTAATATCCTTGAGAAGTTGCTCAAGACTTATAATAACAAGCTTAGTCCAAATATTGGAATGATTACCCAGATTCCTTGCATAAGTTCAATCTGTAGCAAGAATCATGGATCAAGACACTAGAGCTAAGAGTTGTACATTGTTCTCTCATAAGTTCAAATTTCACGAAAGAGCAGTTGGGCCTGTGATTTTGTCTATGATTGACTGTGACTCCTTTTTCGTTTTGTTGTTTTTTTTTTTTTGGATTCCTTTGTTTTATGCTTGTGTTTTAGGAAAAAATTACCACTTAAAAATGAAATATGTAGGAGAGTCTCTTTCAGGAGACAAAACTTTGGGTACTTTACAAACTAGTCATACATAATTCAAATATATAGGAACTTATTTGCATAACCTGCTTAATAAGAGCAAAAATTGTCCACTATCCTTGGTCGGTTGCCAAAAAATGCACCACTCTAGAGACAAAAATGGGATTAAGACTTAACTTGTATTAAACCTCTATTCAGTTGGCAAACAGACAAGAACTTCTCTAACTAACACTCTTTCCTCTCTTTTCCTGGGGTGGGGTGGGGGTGGGGGTGGGGGTGTTCATGGAAGGGGATAATGACCAAAAAAGATTAAATTTATTATTTAAGATTTTCAGTTCACCTTAGCAATAACCGGACGGGCCATTGATGTCCCAAGCAAGTATTTCCTTTCATAGATAGCACCAGCTCGCACACAGGGAAATATGTAATCTTTCACAAATTCTTCTTGCAAATCCTTCACCACTAATTGACAAGCCCCACTAGCCTTGGCCTTTGCTTCCAAACCTTCCAATTCTTTAATCCCCTGAGAAAGTAACCATTCATCTCAAACATGGGTTCTTACATAAAGAAAGTTATTTGTTTGACTGTTCGATTTTATGCACTGTAATTCTATATTTTTTTGCTGAACGAGAAATAAGAACCAATAGGTGACTAGAGAGAAAAACATACTTGACCAACATCTGCAGTGAAGCAAACAACTTCACAGCCATAGTTCTCCCTGCATAATGAAAAAGACTATTAAGAAATAGACAAAGGATGAAAACATTGCATACATATGATGCAACATAACTGTTCACTTATTCTGGAAACTTATTTTTTTCATTTTGATTTTTGTGGATTTTTGTATTTAACTTTCTAGATTACTTGGATACCTTCCCAATAACCTATCAAAATCATCTTCTTTTGAAAAGAAAAAAATAAGCTGAAAATGGTAAAACAACATTTTAGGCCAACCCACCATATATTTGGAGAGTTACAGACTTACAGTTATACACATGACACAACAGAAGGAACATGTTCTAGGCCAAAATACTGTAAAAGAAATGAAATAAAACAGACAGGAGCTACCTTAGCCAAGGTACAATAACTGAAGTGTCCAAGCCACCACTATAAGCAAGAACCACTTTGTTCAATTTTTTGCGAAGAGGTTTTTCCGAAACAACAGTGGAGCTTGTTGTTGCTTTGTCATTGCCCAACGCTGCCTGGATAACTGCAACATTCAGGTAATTTTTCATCATTACCCTATACACTGAAAATCAGCGACTAAAAAATTGCCAAAGTGAACTAGGCAAGTAACTCAATGGCACCCCTAATGGGTTGCAAAATGAAGTTTCTATGGATGAATATATAAATTTCAAGGCCAAGCTCGACAGTCATTCTCTGCAGTATCTGCAGAAAATGATCAACTTTCTACACCATTTAAAGCCGTCTAGCAATGTTGAAAACTGAAAGCAGGTAATTTGACATACCTTAAGCATTTTTTAAATGAAAAAAGCTATCTCGACGGAGTGGCCTTGAGTTTTGCATTATGTAAAATGTTTTCCAATAAAAACCATTTTCATTGATTTTCCAATATCTGGTTGCTGAAGCTATGGAAAATAATTTCTTTAAGAGGAAAAACAGCTAAAGTCCACTGAGGAAAGTCATTTTCCACTCATTCCTACAAGCATGTCTACATTTCTCTGCCCTACTTATGATCAATAAACAATATTCCCACGCCCCAACTATTCTCCCAGCCTCCATCACAATCATATTCCTCCAACTTCATATCTAACCAACAACAACATACCCAGTGATAACTTCATATCTAACCAAACATCAAAAATGAGGAAAATATTTTGCATGGAAAACATTTTCCACAACGTAAGTAGGGTCTTTGTATGGGCTCCTTATATTCTACAATATACAGAGACTTTCAAATGCTAATATAGGTATATACAGAGACATTTAAATGCCAATAAAGACTATAGGCCAGTGTGTTAGAAGAAAAATCACTAAAATTGCATGCATGAGCACCTATTTTAGCTTGACTGAATCATGATTCTTGACTGGGAACAGATGTGTGCTTGGAAGTCGATATAATATTTCGTATAGAACAAAAATCATTTTAAACTTCACAAGAAGATGCATGAAGTCAAAATGTATTCCCTTATAAAGATCAGATTTTTCTCAAAGAATACTTCTTCAGAATAGCATTTCAGGTCCTCATACTACCAACACAGACCCACTGCCGCAAATCATTTAGCCACATCAGAAACTGATAAAGCATTAAAAACTGTAAATAATATGATCATCTGACCTAAAACCTTAAGTCACCGCCAACCATTAAACAAATATATATTTCCACTAGCTTGAACCAAGACAAGAAAAAGACTCAAGCTCGCACTTGAATGGACATGTTTCAAACCTATATAATCTATCAAAAAAACAACTAAAAACAACATTTACAACAACAACAAATCCAGTGATTTCACAAGTGAGGTATGGGGAGGACGGTGGGTGTACACAGACCTTATCACTACCCACAAGAAGTCGTTTCCGATAACAACTCGGCTCAAGAAAAGATTTTTTCAAAACATGATTGACAAAAAAACATAAATAACAAGCTAGTAAAACTACCATGAGTGGCACAAGGAGAAGCAAAGCTAGAACGGCTAGGAGCAATCGCAACACCATTAAATTCACTAGCTTTTACACCAAGCTGCAATAAAACAACAGAAATTAAAAAAAAAATCCATCAGCTTAAATTTCAACTAAAAACATTGAAACAGATAAAATAAATTAAAGAGTATCAAGAACCTCTTGCAAATAATCCCATTTTTTGGAACACCAAAACTTATCCTGAATCCTAGGTGAACCTGCATTTTCAAAAGGGTCATCAAAAATAGCTCCAAAAATCAATCTTTACAAGATAAAAGGAAAAAAATAATAAAAATTGATACTTTTTGTAGAGCCCCTGAAGAGAAGATTGACAGAAGAACATGAAGAAATTGCTTGAACTTGAGCCATCCAGTAGGATTAGTTTGCAAAAATTGATAAGCTTCAAGAAAAGTTGATTCAGCAAATGGGGGCAGAGCAAGAAGGTGAAGAAGAGTCTGGCAGAAAAACAGCCAATGAGCAAAGAGTAGGTTTCATTTAGGGTGTTACACTTGGGAAAAAAACAATAATACCCTTCAAAAATCATATATATATATATATATATATATATAAACGTAGCGCTCTCACATAATTTTTATTTATTTATTTTTTTAAATAATTTAATATTTTAAAAATCAATTAAATAGTTTAACAAAAGTTTTAAAAAAAAACTCAAAAAGTTTTGCTTATGATTAAACGGTACTTTCACCTATCACAACCATTCAAAAAAATCATAACCATTCAGAAAAGTCACAACCCTTCGAAAAAGTCACAACCCTTCAAAAAATTCACAACCCTTCAAAAAAGT